>PVKE010015735.1:0-32994 GCA_004027555.1 Craseonycteris thonglongyai
ATAAATAAAAGAATTTATTAAGGGAACTTACATATAAGGTACATCCTGGGCAGTGACAAAATGACATTGATGTCCTCAATGATGCACAGCAGCTGCTAAGGGGTTATATAGGACAAGGTGGGATTAATGGGGTATTGGGGTAAAAGACCTATCATACTTGCCTTGGGTGGGGCAATGGCCTGTTCCAGGAACCAGCACAAACCAGCACACTGTGACGCATAGGGGAGGGGTTGCTCAGATAGGTTCTGAGGGGTTTTAGGGGGAGAAATCTCTGTACTGCCCAGGATCTGCCTGGAAGGTCCAGCAGTGCTCAGACAGTGGTCACTTCATGGAATAGTCTTTCCTCCACATTAGATACCAGTAAATTAAAAATTCTGTTCTGTAAAAAACAATGTCGGGGAAGCCGGGATGGCACAGTGGGTTAAGCACTCACTTTGCAGCCCTGGGGACCGAGGATCGAATCCCTGCCCCGGCCCGTGCAGACCCATATGCTGAACTGGGGAGTGCCCCCAGTTCAGTTCTTACCAGGATGAGACCCTGGCCCAGTTTCTGCCCTGTGCAGCCCTGCGCCCTCCTGTGGACTGAAAACTATGTGGAAAAACCAATGATGTGCAACTATGGAAACTGTTCGGGGCCCTCCCCCTTCTCTCTGTCTCTGTATCTCTCTCTCTCTCTCTCTCTCTCTCTCTCTCTCTCTCTCTCTCTGTCAAAACAATAAAAATAAACCTTAAAAAAAAAAAAACCAATGTCAAGAGAACAAGAAAACAAGCCACAAACAAGAAAAAGAAATACTTGCAAAAGACACATCTGATAAAGGATTTTTATCCAAAATATACAAAGAACATTTAAAACTCAACAATAAGAACATAAACAACTTGATTATAAAAGGGGCAAAAAGCCCTTAACAGAGCTTCACCAAAGAACATAGAGAGATGGTAAATAGGCATGTGAAGAGATGCTCCACATCATAGGTCATCAGGGAAATTCAAACTAAAACAGCAGTGAAATACCAATAAACACCTACTAGAATGGCCAATTCCAGAACAATGGCAAACACTGGTGAGAATGTGGAGCACCGGGAATTCTCACTTGTTGCTGATGGGCATGTAAAATGCTCCAGCAACTTTGGAAGAAGACAGTTTGGCAGTTTCATACTTTATGATTCAGCAATTTCGCTCCTTGGTATTTACTGAAACAAATAAAAATTTTAGGTCCAAAAAAAAAAAAAAGAAAAGACAAAACAAGAAACAAACCTATGCATAGATATTTATAGAAACTTTCTTTGTAATTGCTAAAATTTGGAAGCAACTGAGACGTTCTACTGGTGAATGGATAAACTGTAGTACATCTAGATAGCAGAATATTATTCAGTGCTAAAAAGTAATAATCTTTAAAGCTACAAAAAGACATAGAGTAAATTTAATATGCATATTTCTAAGTGAAAATAATCAAACTGAAAAGGCTACATACAGTATGATTCCAACTCTGCGACATTTTGGAAAAGGCAAAACTAGAGACAGTAACAAGACTGGTGGTATTAGGTTAGGGAAGAAATGAATAAATAGAGCACACAGAACCTTTAGTTGGTGAAACTATTCCATCTAAGATTATTATGGTCAATACAGGTCATTTATATATTTGTCAAACCCGTAGAATATGCAACACCAACAGTGAACCCTTATGTACTGTATTGTTCCATGTAATATCTCTTACAATATTCTTGTCTAAAATTGTTAGATCAAAAATGGGGGGTGCAGGGGCCTGTCTTAAACATGGTCATAACCCTTGTATTGATTTCTTAATGTTAGGTTAGAAAAGTAGATGTCATCTTATAAATGGGGCATCTTCTACATGGAGAAATACAGTCATCTATTGACTATTAATAATGACATTTCAATATAGGTTTATGAGTTGTAACAAATACACCATTATGGTGCAGGATGTCTAGTAGGGGAAGTTGTGCGTGGGTGGGGACAGGGAGTATGCATAGGAATTTTACTTCCCACTCAATTTTGTTGTGAATCTAAAACTGCTCTCAAAATAAATTTTCTAATTAAGAAAAAAACTACAGTGAGATATCATCAATATCTGATAAAAATTACCTGATAAACACCTATAACAATGGCTAAAATAAAAACTGACAACACTTCATGTTGGCAGAAATGTGGAAAAACAGGATCACTCATACATACCAATGAGAATGTAAAATGATGCAGATATTCTGGAAAACAGGTTGGTGTGTTCTTAATACACTAACCAAGCAACTACCATACAATCCAGGAATACCCTTTGCCCTCTTGGTTGCTTATCCCAGAGAAATAAAGACTTACATTGACACAAAACCTGTACACAAACATTTACAGCAGCTTTATTCATAACAGCTTCAAACTGGAAACAACTCAGGTGTCCTTCCATGGGTAATCAGTTAAAAATACTGTGGTTGATCCATACCATGGAATACTACCCAGTAAGAACACTAACAAACCGTGGCTACAATATCCTGATAATGATGCTGAGTGAAAATGTCTATTTCCAAAGTCTATGTACTGAATGATTCCATTTATATAACACTCATGAAAGGACAAAACAGAGATGAAGAACAAAGTAATGGTTGCCAAAGTTTCAGGAGAGAATGGGGCATGTGAGGAGAGGCATATGGATGTTGAATCACAAAAGGAGAGAGTCTTGTGGTGATGAACAGGATCAGCATCTTGACTTTATCAGTGTTGGTATCTGGTTGTGAAGATGTTCTATAGCTTAATTTTTTTTTAAGATTTATTTGATTTATTTTTGATAGAGAAAAACAGAGACAGAAAGAGACAGAGAGAAGGAGGAAGGCCCAGAACAGTCTCCATAGTTGACAGCATTAGTTTTCCATATAGTTTCCCTCTACAGGTGGGCACAGGGCTCTGCAGGGCAGTATCTGGGCTGGGAGCCTCCCACATAGGCCCCAGCAAGAACTGAACTGGAGGCACACCCCAGTTCAGCATGTGGGTCCGCCTGGGCCGGGCCCGGGATTCAATCCTCAGGCTGTGGGGCTTCAAAGCGAGCGCTTAACCCACTGAGCTTGCAAAGCGAGTGCTTAACCCACTGAGCCATTCTAGCTTTCCCTATAGCTTAATTTTTTTTTAAGATTTATTTTTATATTGTGTTTTATTGTGTTATATTGTGTTTTATATTGTGTTATATTTGTTTTTAACACAGAGCAAGAGACAGAGAGGCAAAGAGAAGGGGAAGGGCCCAGAGCAGTCTCCATAGTTGTACATCATTAACTTTCCATATAGTTTCATCCCACAGGTGGGCACAGATCTGTGCAGCGCAGGAACCAGGCTGGAGGCCTCCTGCATGGGCCCCAGCAAGAGCTGAGCTGGGGGCACATCCCTGTTCAGCATGGGTCCATATGGGCCAGGGCCGGGATTCAATGTTTAGACCCAGGAGCTGCAAAGTGAGCACTCAACCTGCTGAGCCATCCCAGCTTCCCCATTCTATAGCTTTCTAAGATGTTATCATGGGGGGACTAGGTAAAGGGTACATGGCATCTTTCTGTGTTCCTACAACTGCATATGAATCTATAATTATGCCAAAATCAAAAGATTTAAAGTAAATAATGTAAAACGAAAAAGCTTATTAAAACTTTACAGTTTTCCTTAAAACAAAACAAAACAAAAACCCCCCAAAACCCACAACTGTCCTCAGAAGTTATTAGACTTTCTTTCTGGCCAAAAGACTAAAGACTTAACTATGTGAACTTTTAAAGAATCTAGTCATCAAAAGAAAGGAAACTAAAAGCAAGATGAAGAAATGAAAAAAGGAGAGTACTTACATGTTTAGAATATTATTATAGTTAAATAAATCATAGCTTAATTATGCAATAAATGCAATTATTACAAAATCAGTTATAGACAAACACTAAATGAAAAAGTGTACTATGTATTAATTATCATGGTAAAATATAGATAAAATACATAAAAATTATAAAATATTTGTATTCATGAACTGAGTCAACAAATCTTACATAATAAAAAAAATGCACAAAGTATAATTACCGGTATGTCAGATATTAAGGATACAATGGTAAACAGGAATGCTCCCACATTTCCTGTCTCATGGAACTCAGTCTACTGAATACATGGATTTCTGGCTCTTCTCTTTCCTTCTACATCATTATATTTAATTTTTCAGTACGTATTTACTGAGTACTGATTCTATGCTCAGCACTCTGAAACTTTTTATGTGGAATCAAAGGGCATATTTGATATAGTTTGTGACCTTAAAGTAATTATAATTTGGGTAGCGGGACAAGATTCATAAACACTTCCTAAAAATAAAATAGTAGAATATAGGATACATATCTGCATTGATACAAGGTTGCAAATCTGGCTGAGGGTGGGGAGTAGTTAGCCCTGCTGAGTGTGCCCAGCCACCTTCCAGGTCAATAGCTCCAAAGAGAAACAGTCTCTCGAGGTTGAATCTTGGCTTGAGTTTCTCTGTGTAGCCAACGCCTTGTTGATTCTTCAAAATGAATTTGATTGTTTAAGCATCCCAGCTGTCACTGTTCTCCTACTAGCTGACACTAGTATTTCATTTCAGTGTGGTCTGTAGTCTGTTCGAATTGGCGGAGTCTGAGCTCAGGGACCTGCAATAGTCTCCATTCCCTTTTCAAAGGAATTGATAGAGGTGTTCCACTCTTTCTGTGTGGGTAACACCACTAAGTACGTTAAAGTAGATCTAAGGACAGCCCTGGCATTCCATTTCTAGCAGTGAGTCTCTAATGGCTGAAAAAGACCTTTCCCAAAGCAGTTAAGACAGCCTGGAGAAGACGAGCTGTGGGAAAACATACACTTCCATGGTACCATATGAAAGGAAAGAAGCACAGAAAATGGCGCAGGTAGGAATGAGTGGAGGGCACCTTGTTGATAATGCCATCAAATAAGCTTTAGATAGCCTTTCAGAAGTAGAGCACTACTGCTTGGCATAGAATTCACTGTACACTGAGGAAAAAGACCACGTATCTCATAACATAGTTTCTATGTATCCTTTCTATTTAAGGGGTTAAGAGGAAGTTGCCTCCACCCCTGGGAAACTTTTCATGAACTAAGTCCTTCCTATTATCAGAAAAATACACGGTTTCTATCGGCTCTCAGGACCCTAAGCCCACCTCCATACCTGCACAGCACAAAATTGCACGAAGGCCATGATTTCTTGGACGTTGTTCCGTGACTGGGTGGAAATTGTTTGCAGTGAGTCTCAGTGACTTGGGGTGAACGGCTCTGTGTTGTTTTGTCCTAGTCTGTGGAATAAGAGTTAATAAAATTCACATGCATAAGATCTGTGGTTGCCTGTGAATCTATTTCATCCAACAATGAAATATTTGGATTGGCTGATGTGTGCTACCAGCTGGCTAAACATTAGTGAGGCTGGGTGTATGGAAATGGCGTCATTAGTAGAAGTTGGCATGCAACTCATGGAGATACAACCACTATAACAGGACTGTGTCCAGCAAATAATGGGAAATTCTATAAGAGGGAAGGTGAAACCTCAAGCCTACAATATTTATAAAGTGCTTTGCAATTGCAAATGGATTTTCTAAAGAGTCATTTTTCTACCTTTCATAAGTTTTCTTGTATATCCAACATCATACTGCCCTGATAGAAAAGTAAAATATTCCTCTAAGGAAACAATGGTGGCTTGTTAGGGGCCCCAGACCGGATTTCCCAGGAGACCACCTTACTGTTATTGTTTAAGTCATATTGACCTGGGGCTCAGAAAAGGCAATCTCAGCAGCAGTCTTTATGCCTTTTACATGTTAGCTGTCTCCCATGACAAGCCTTTAGGCTTACAAAAAGAGAAAAAAAAAAGTATACAGTGAAAACTCTCTTTGTTTGTTTTTCCTGAAGTTCCCTATAGAATGTCAATGTCTTTGAAGGAGTTCTCCTTGAATTGAACTCCTGAGGTTGGAGATTTACCAGGTTGATTTAGGAGTTTGAAATGCTGGAGTGTGTCCATAAAATGAGGATTTACAGTTCATAAATATAATGACAAAAGTGTGAAGATACATTTTTGTTCTTGAAAAACTATCGGAACAAAGGTACTTTTCATAAAAAGCCCAAGTGCCTCCATTGCCTGCAGACAGGAGTCTATTCTGGTTAAGTGACATGGCTTTTTATTGCCATTTGTTTAACATATCCTCCCTCTCTGCTTCATGGGGAGCCACGTCCTCCTGAAGGTGTGCAAATGGAGAGAGGAACTGAACCCTGGTACATTTAACCAATGACAAGCATAATAGGGTGGAAGAAAAACATGTTGTAAGGTTGAGCACATCTCTTCTGTTTATCTCATTTCTGACTGAATTCAGCTTCCAGATCACTGCAGTCTGGTTCTGATATTTATTCTCAGATTGTAGGTTGCATTATTTCCTGCATATGGTAGCAACTGACTTGGTTATTAATTGCCATTAAATTGTCTACTCAAACTGTTTGGGAGAAGAAAAATACGCCATGCTCTGGCCTTAAGCAATGTTATGGGGAACAATAAAGAAATTGTATCCCTAATGGACCTTCTCAGTAGATGATAGAAGTGGTGTGAGACTGGCAGTTGCTTAGCCCTGCAGAAGGCCTGGGTTGAATAATTGCAGTGGATTTGTGAGTCTGGGGAAAATCTCTGGACTTTCTTTCCATTTAGTAGTAAATTGAATTGACATGGTTTCCAAACCTAGGATGAATGTTGTTGCTTACCTTGAGGTTAAAGAAAGGACAGCCTTACTTGCTTTATCTCAGTTCTTAGAAAGAGAGAGAATCATGGCTGTGTTCTGCTGGAACTTAACATTCTGCTCTATAAATTTCTAGTAACCCAGAAGAGGGGGACAGGGGGCAGGGGGTGTATTGTTCTCCCCACCCTTTTGATGTTCATGTTTTGTAATGATTGGAAACAACTTGATGTAGGAAGAGCACTAACTGTATGTGTTAGAGGAAATGTGTTTTAGTCCTGGGTTCACCCCTGACAATAATTTATTGTCAGAATTGGGACACTTTGAGGATGGATGGGGATACTATTGGTACTTACACCAGATCAGCAGGCATAAACCAATAATGCCTTGGGAAAATTGGGTTGTATGGTCATTCTACCACTTACTGCGTATTTGGGGAAATTAACCCACCTTCATAAAGTTCTAGTTCCTCATCTGTAAAATAAAAATAACAATTTCCTTGTTTTATAGGATTATCATAAAGCTTTTTTGAAATAAAACATGTACAAAGACTTTGTGAACTATGAATTCAGAAACCATGAGCAATGCAAGGGAAACCATGATAATTAATTTTATCAGCTGTAGTAGAAAAAACTCTCAGAGAGACATCTCTGCATGTTTTCTTGGAAAAGAGCAGAGAATTGGGACCAATAATTGTGGAAATAAACCCAGATAAAATGGGGTTTCTAAAGGAATATTGAAGGAAGCAAGGTAGGATGGGCTATTTTTGACAGTTTATTTTCTTTAAACCAAAGTAATTTTTAACAAAAAGTAGGATCCAAGATGAGAAGAAAATTATATTCAGGGAGGTTTTTAGAAATGTTGAAGATCCTAATGACATAGTTAAACAAGCCTGGATCTGTGTCTACTCAGAATCTGACCTGAAGTACAAAGATCTGACACTTTAGAGAAGTAGCTATCCTGTTAATTTCTTGCAACCCTGTAGATTAAAACTCAAGGACTCTTAGTCTGCTTCATGTTATAATTTAATGTTGAGTTTTTTTTGGCTTAAATTTGCTAATTAGCCTCAGGCCCTCCACCCCATTGTGTGTGTGTGTGTGTGTGTGTGTGTGTGTGTGGTGATTAGAAGATCAAGATGCCTTTTGTAGGGCTTCTGCTCCCATGCTGACAACTGTGTTCAGTCCATGTATCCCAAGTCCCTCAGCCATCTGCTCAGCTTACTGGCCATAGTTCTTCATTAAGCAACTGGAGGTCAATCATTAACAAATGCCTTCTGTTGGTTTACATGACCATGACCAAAAAGTTTTGATTTAAACTTTGAGGTCACACAAGACATTTGACTTTAGTATATTTTATGTCCAAAATTCATCTCATAGGCACTGCTATGTAAGCATTATATATTAATTTGTGCTCGAGGCCTTTTTCACTTGTGCGAACCAGCCATGCGAGACGATTTCGGCCAAATTACGGAAACATTTTACAAGTATTTTAAAATCATTTATAAACAAACAAACGTATACAAATAATAAAATTTCACCAATTTATTTATTTTTATATCGAAAACAACAAAATTTGATAAGTATTACACTCTGTAATTAGTTTTTGTGTGATATTTCGTAAAACAATGCCCAAGATGCATCCTAGGTTTATCAGGACACGTATCACAGTAATACGTTACTTCCCGCCTACCTCCAGGCGTGCTACGGTCACAGCAAACCTTGCAGTTCCTTTTTCGCCCTTGTAGTCCTATGTGAAGCTTCCCATTTAGTCGGATTTCATCGGAATGCGACGTAGACGCTTGCTCATGATGCTGGCGATATGATCCTCTCAATTACTCGACAAGTGTTTTTAGAAATCGCAAATGGCTGAGTGGCTTTTCCCCTTTTTTTGGTCTTTTCTAGTTTACACAGAATGTAGGAATTGATCAGGCAAATTTCCATGCCCCCCCCCAAAAAGCTTACGCCACCATTTAAGCGATTTTCGCAGAAAACAATACCTTGATGCATATTGGTCTGCCCGATCAACACCACCCATATATTTTATATAATTTAAAACAATATTGGGTTTCTTGACCATTATTTCCACACCACCTCGTGTAATCCTTTTCACCGTCGACATTCCTGTGTCACCCCTTGTAGTCAAACAAGTGACAATCCTCTTATCTTTCCACCCTAAAAGTAAGGTGTTACCCTGTCGATACGTGACCGTGGATTTTTTCGAAAAATTTGGCTTTTTTATTTCCTTGGGCAATTCTTTCCTGTTCATTAAGATCGTTCCGGTGATATTGCATTTCAATTTGGCTAGTTTTTGAGCTAAGACATAACTAGTATAGTAGCGATCCGTGTACATATGGTGCCCCTGAGCACCTGGAATTTTCTCCAACAACATTTTGTATAAGTGTATCGGAATTCTTGATGAAACAGGTAAATCGGATCTGACCAAGAGCTCTGTTGTGAGTGATCCATAATATGGAAAAATGCAGCAAATGTAGCCAGTCTTCGAGTCAGCTAGAGTATAAACTCTGATACCCCATTGTGTCGGTTTCTTAGGATTGTATGTTATGATTTGACACTTCAAATCAGCCCGGCGCTGTATTGGCGCCGCTGGAGTTGGCGCTTCAAATCAGCCGGGCACCGCAGCGGCGCCTCTCGAGTTTTAATTAATACATGTTGAGTGACTAATACTAATGAAAGGTCCATTGCCAGGTATACACAGAATGGCTCATTTTCCAAATAAGGAGAGTCTACTGTGCGAGCATTCCTTTAAGTTACCCAATAGATATGTTGGAACATCTTTTAAGTAAGGAACAGAACTAACCGTGTGATCAGCAAATATTTGTGTCCCTTTATCATAGAATAGAGCTGGGTGCTAGAAGGCTGCTGCCTACCCAGTGGTTTTCCAGCACACCTGGCATAGACAGGGACTAGTTTGTAGTTCTTGTCTATGAAACATGAGAGGAAGTAGGGGTGCCTTCCTCCAGTCTCATCTTCTTACACTGGTTGAATCAGAATGTATACAAGACCCTAGAGAAGGGATGAACCATAAGGTAAAGAGACGAGTCCCTGAATAACCTTGGGCAAAGCTACTAGCTATGAAAATTAATGTAAGTGACAAAATTACTCTATTGTGTTAATATTTGAGGGGTTATCTGTTAGAGAAACTAGTGTGATATAAAGTGATGAAGTTAGGCACTGGGATTCTATTTATAACTTACCTTTTTTCACAAAATACTTGAGATAGCCTACAAGAGTATATAAAATTAGATAGAAAATAAAAAGAAATATAAATGAGAAAATATCAATTAGAATATAAGGTCAAAATAATGCCAATTCAGAGCAGAAATATTCAGGCTATACACAATTACAAAATTGAGCCACTGGTGCCTGATTTCATGGAAATCAAAGCAATACTAATGATAAATGTTTGTGGTTTTTTGTTTTTTTTCAATTATGGTTGACATTCAATATTATTTTATATTAGATTCAGGTGTACAACATGGTGGTTAGACGTTTATATAATTTATGCAGTGATCCCCCCAATTAGTCTAGTACCCACCTGGCATTATACATACTCACAGTTATTACAATATTATTGACTATATTCTCTATGCTGCATTTCACATCCCTGTGACTATTTTGTAACTATCAATTTGTTAAAAGCAAAATTTAAAAAATATATGATTCATACTATGTATAAGGAGCTAGACTACTTATCTCTGAGGCAAAGCAAAAACTTTCCTGATACTTCAATTTTAAAAAGAAATTAATTTTGTGGAGTATCATATAGCTAATACTGAGTAATAGTGAACAATGTCCCCATCACATCTTATTGTTTTATTTTTTTATTGTTTTTGACAAAGAGAGAGATACAGAGACAGAGACAAAGAGAAGGGAGATGGCCCAGAACAGTCTCCATAGTTGCACATCATTGGTTTTTCCACATAGTTTCATTCCACAGGTGGGCACAGGGCTGCACAGGGCAGGAACTGGGCCGGGGTCTTCACCCCGGTGAGAACTGAACTGAGAGCACTCCTCAGTTCAGCATATGGGTCAACACGGGCCGGGGCCGGGATTCGATCCTCGGTCCCAGGGGCTGCAAAATGAGTGCCTAACCCACTGAGCCATCCCGGCTTCCCCATCTTAAGGCTTAGAAATTGTGATATTTGTAGAGGTATTTCTTGTAAACCATTGGAATGTTGCATGTATGCTTTGGTCAGTTAGAACCTAGCAGTGTTTCTTCCAGTGTGCTCCTTAGATCACCTGTGTAAAACTCAGGAAAAATGTCATTGAAAATTGCTAATGAGAAGCAGTAAGCCTTACTGAACCAGATACTTGAAGAGGGTCAGGAAACCTGCATTTTAAACAGATTCTCTAGGTAATATTTGTGTACACTGAACTTCAAGATCCACTGCCTTAGAATATCTAGATTTGAACTGCTTCATTGGGGTTGGCTACTGGCCATTGTAAACATCAAAAAATAGTAAAATCTTAAATCACCAAAGAAGGGTCATTATATTTATCATATTTTCATATAAAGGCAGGGAGATTTTATTTTCTTATTATTTTAATATTGGTATTAACTATAAGATAATAGGATATAAGCTGTGAAAGGATAAGTAGGCGTGAAAAGAGTTGATGATTGCAAACAACTAAATTCTCAAAAGTATTACTCGGACATATTAGGATGCATTAAGATTATTGAAATCAATAATCCTCATAAATTAATGTTATTAGTTTTACTTTTAATCAGTCATATTTTCAGCCTTTCTTCTTTTGGGGGTAATTCTCCAGTATCTATTAGAAGCAGCAACATAGGCAATTTGTCTTGATACCATGATAATGGTATACAATGTCTGACAATTAAGTTCATGAACTTGCCACAATGCCCTTATGAGGTTCAGCAATTATGTTTGCGAACTCATTTTAGAACAAGTGCTATATGCCTTGTTGCTGAATATCACCATGGTCACCTTTGAAGTACCCTCCTTGGGAAGCTATGCACTGATGCCAGCAATTTTGGAACTCTCTTTCTGGAATGGCCATCAGAGCCATAGTCGTATTACCCTTGATGTACTGAATGTCATCAAAATGTCTTCCTTTCAATATTTTCTTTATCTTCAGGTAAATAAAAAAGTCATTGGGAACCAGAACAGGTGAGTAGGGATGGTGTTCTAATACAGTTATTTGTTTACTGGCTAAAAACTCCCTCTTGGACAATGCTGTGTAAACTGGTGCATTGTCATGATGCAAGATCCATGAATAGTCAAAAATTCAGGTCATTTTCATCTTACTTTTTCACCCAGTATTTCCAGCACTTTCAAATAGTCAATAGGTTGACTGTTTATGTAGTTGGTTCAAATTTATGATGAACAATCCCTCTGATATCAAAAAAGGTTATCAATATTGTTTTGACACTTGATCTGGCACTATGAGACTTCTGGCTTTGGCTCTTCCCCAGAGTCAAAATGATCATGAAAGATAAACATTTTGAATCCATTCAGGACATTGAGGCAGCCACAACAGCACAACTAAAGGCATTCATGAAAGAGAACTTCCAGACTGCTTCAGAAAGTGGCGAAACTGATGAAATAAGTGTGTTTGAAGTGAGGAGGAGAGTTTGAGGCAGATTAACAGCAATATGTATTTTACTGTAATAATTTTTTTTAATTTAAACATTCACTATATTTTTTGATCATACCTCATAACTATACAATGGGATACTTGTTCAGCAAGATAAAGGAACAGACTGCTGATGCTCATACCAACATAAATAAATTTCAAATGCATTTTGCTGAGTAAAAATAAGCCCAGCATAAAAGACTGGGGACTGTATGATACCGTTTACCTAAAATTTTATTAGCGCAGCTAAACTGACAGACAGCAGATCAGCTACTTCCAGATGCTGAGGAGAAGAGGTGAAGGTTAACATATGAGGGAGAAGAGAATTTTTGAGGTGATGAAAATAACTTGATGATGGCAGTGGTTACAAAACTGTATACACATTAAACTGTATAAAAATGTTGAATTTTATTGTCTGTAAATTGTGCATCAATAAAGCTGATAAAAAATAACCCGGTGAACTGGCTAATTCCAGAACTATACAAGGGAAAATATGTAATAAGCCTAGAATATATTTTTGTATCAGAAAGTAAAGAAGTATGCAAATAAAAGTGGGGGAATATCAAAAGGACAAAGGGACCAGCTTGAAAGGGCTCCCATTGAGCAGATCAGGGTCAATTTGGAAATCAAAATACTGATGTAATGAGTCATAACTCACTGGAGAAATTGAGAATCAACCAATCCACACTGTTATAAATAAATGAATGAGAAAATAAACCAATGGAGGCAAAGAGAAATCGCTTTCTTAAAGCTAAATGCTATCCAAATATAGAAGGGATGATAGCATTAGAAAATCATCAATGGACAGTAAAGTTAGTAGGTTAAAGTTTTACAAGGGGGGAGGGTATTTATGCGGTTTCCACATGTCTTCACACATTCTAATAGTTATTCATTATAAAGTAAAAATAGTGACATTACAGTAGAGTAAACTGGCAGACACCATTTTAACCAAGTGATTAAAGCTAACATCACCAATACTGGGACAAACAAACATTGGTATCCTCTGAGAAGTGATCTTCCTGGCAAAAATGCATAAGTTGAAGCTAATAATTAGGAACTATCAGACAAACCCAAATTAAAGGACAACTTAAAAAAATTGGGAGGTGTTCTTTAAAATGTCAAGGTCAAAACCAGAAAGAAAGTTTGAGAAGCTAGAAGTCTAGATGAAAGGAGACAAAAGAGAAATGAAAACAAAGCATAAGTTTTGATCTTGAATTGGATCTTGGGTAAGAAAAAAAATAGCTATAAAGGCATTATTAGCAAAATCACAACTACAAACAAATAATACTATACACACAATTTGAATATAGACTGTGACTTAGATAATAGTATTATATTAATGTTAAATTTCCTGATTTTGATAACTTCACTATGGTTGTATAAGAGAATAGCTTTGCTTTTCCAAAATGCAGACTAAAGTATTTAGAGCCAAAGGACATTATGTTTTCAACTTACTCCCAAATGGTTTAAAAACAGCATGAACATATACAGAGAGAATCATAAAGCAATATAAACAATTAGTATATCTGGATAAGGAACATATGGAAGTTGTTTGTAATACTCTTACAACTTTACCATAGGCTTTAAATTATATCACATTAAAATGTTGGCAAAAAAAAACAAACCCAAAACACAAAAAATCCTGGTTTGAAAGGGTCTGGGTTTCTTTTCAGATTCATCTCTCTTTCTCTTAATAATTTGACAGCCATCAACTGAAAAGCAGCTAGGTACCAGGAATGCTTCCAAGCTCAGTCAGCTCTATAGAAACAAAGCTCACTCAATATGTTGTTTCTAATGTTAAGATGTTCGCTACCTAATAAACATAGAACTGTGATAAGTGATGCCACAAAGTTGGCTCGGGATAACAACTGAGCTATGAAGGAGGTACCAATGTGGATTTGGGTGGCAGGAAGACATCTGAGAGAAGATGACTTTTCAGTAGCCTTGGTTGAGTGGGCATTAAGCAGGTGCAGAAGATGCACCAGATACAAAGGATTGAGGGCAGATAAGGACACCTGAAGTGTCCTAGGAAGTGCGAGTTGGTTTGCATTTAAATGGTTAGATAGAGGTGAGTGAAAAGGAGGTGAAATAGCCTGCTGAGAGGCCAGGATCAAATGAATGAGAATGCTCAAGGCCATGTTAGAGATTTCTGCACTGAATCCTGAATGTGACATTTTTGAAAGATATTCAAGTGGAGATGTTCTTCAACACAAAAGTGTCTCTGGCTCAGGAGGGTGGTGTCAGGTTGGAAAGACGTTTGGAAGAAATTAAAGTACAGTCATTGATGAAGCTGAAGGGGATGGGGCTGGGAGGCTGGGCCTACCGAGAGGGAGGGAAGTAGAGCATGAGAAGAGTAGAACAAAGCCATATTTCGGGTGTCATCCACATTTATAGGATGCCAGCAGGAGAAGGATACAAACTCAGAAAGGGAGGCCAAAGAGCTGGAGGAAAACCAGAAATGAATGATACCAGAAACCAGTAAAAACAGGGATTTAAAGAACAACAAAAACTCTAAAGCTTACTATTAACACTTAACTCCCCAGATGAGAATCCCCTATACAACATCGGAACTAAAAACTCGTTTTTTCAGTCATCTGCACATTCCTTGCAATGTAATTTACGGAGCTGTTCAGATAAGTAGGTCAGCTGCCTTACCTCTCTGTTTATAGATCTTCATCAGGAAAAGTAAGGAAGTGAACTAGCTGATTCTGAAGTTTTTTCTTCTTGAACTCCTTCTGATGTTATAGATTTTATAAATGCTTACTCAGGGTTCAGAGCTCAGATTTTTCTGTGTTAATAAAAAACAAAGTTGTGTTTCATCTATACTACAACGTGGCAGGAGCTGCAGCTGGATGTGACTTATTTCCACAGAGGGCAGAAGCAAGACTTTGGAAACATATTTCAAATAATTCTAACAGTCTGCAGTCATGTGAAACTTCAAGAGTTTATAGCAACAGAAGAAACAGGACTGTTATTTGTTAGGCCTGCTGGACCACATGGCTTCATTTACGTCGCTCCATTGGGCTGTGATATGGGGCTGAGGTTAAAAGTTTAGTCTCTCGACCAAATAGGTGATTCAGATGTTGTCACAGATGAGGGGCCCAGGCAGATACTCTCACACAGACTGTATCTGGGTTAAAAAAAAAAAAAATGTTAATTTGTTCATTGACTCAAAATATTCATTCACCTTGCCATTGGTGTGCTTCTTCTGAATCAGGTTGGGTCAGCAAAAAATGAGTGAATATGTACTTTGTATAACTAGGGTGTAAATATTGATGAGAAATAAAAAGATGAAAATGGTACAGCCACAGACCTCAAGGAACTTACCATCTAACAAGAGTAGACAAACATATAAGGGAATGTGCTCTTTATGACAAAATGGAATCCATGCTACGGTGTCTTCCACTACAGACACAAATGGCACAATGTATCTCTGGGTTTGGGTTTTAACAGCAGAGGGTCTTTGGAGCAAGAAATAATACACTTCAGAGTTTGGCTTTCAGCTAAAACGTTTAACCAGAGGTGATACAAATTTACGCGAGGACTGATATTTAAGGCATGACAAAGTTCCATTTTCCTATGCCTCCTTTCCCAAGGGAAGGAAGAAGGTACTTCTAGAGGCATAAGGTAATAAATATAGTTGGTATGTTGAGGCTCTAATATTCTGATAACTTATAGAGTTACTTCAACTTTCTTCAGTTTACATTTTTTATCTGTGAAAGAAGATTCTGAAAAAGCAAGACATTATATATTTAACAGCCATTAAAAAGCACTTACTTTGTGTCAGGCACTGTTCTAAGTGGTTTACAAATATTAACTCAATGCTCTTAATAAACACATAAAGTCTTATTATTCCATTTTGCAGATTAACAATTGAGGCACAGAGAGATTAAGTAATTGGTCACAATTATTTTATTTCATCTTGTTGAAATGCCTCAAAAGTAAAAAAAATGGCCTAAAACATTAAGAAGGAAAGTACAGCCCCTGAGAAAATTCATTGCAGGGAACTCAGTCCCAGGGTTCAGAATGGTGACACCAACCTCAATTTCTCTCACTCTACTTTGTATCCACTCTTAGAACTCAGTGCTCATTTCTTACAATGTCTCTCAAAGTGCTGCCCTTATGCCTGGGTCCCTGGAGCCCTGCCCTGGGTCCCCTAGTTCAGGGGCTCTACGCGTTGGAGTGCCTTTCTCATGTTTTTCTGTTTCCCTCTCATCCCTGAAACTGGCTAGGTCTAATAGTATCATTCTACCAGTCTTGAGATGGGTCCTGTGTGGCCCCTGTTTCTCCCTTCCGGGTACTCTACCATCCTCTCCAATCTAACTGCAAATCACCTTTCCACCTTCATCTCACTTCCCCGTGGTCCCATGCATTAAGTCTATAACTAAACTGAACTTCTGGCTGTTCTTCAACATGTCTGTCCCTTTCTCATCTCCTCACATTTGTTTCTAATATTTCTGCCCCATTTCTGTCTCTCTCATTTCTCTCCATTAAAATTTGTCCCAATCTTGAAGGCCTCAAACGCCTCCCTTTCCTAAGCCTATGTCATGTCGCATGCCCCTCTTTTCATCTACTATGCTTATTTATAAAACTGTACCTCTTTTGTAGAATTTTTTTTTTCCTTCTTTAGAAGCCGACTTAAATGGCACGAAGACTAATACTTGGCCAGGGTTGGGGTTCAAATTAGTCAAATACTTGTTCATATTGGCAGAAACATAATTTTACTGCTGCCAACCCCTGGCAGTTAGATGATTAGTTTTATTAAGGAGGATCGCAGACATGAAAGACAATATGAAGCTAGCTCTTAGTGGAAGCTGATAACAGGAATAAGCTTGCCGTTCCCAAGATGAAAAGCCCAAATGCTATTTTGAGTAAAATCTAAGAACAAAAATGTTCTTAAAGCAAGACTGTCTAGAAATCTTACACACCATGCACCCACAAAGACATGTTATTTTTTTTTTCCTTTTGGAAAAGAGTAGAGTAAGAGGAAAGCAGATTGCTATGTGTTGCCTTTGTTGTCTTAAAAAAAACCAGATTCTGCCAAATCTATAGCAGTCATGCAGATCTTAGCATCTGTGATCTCTAACAGGTTTCAGATTTTTAAAAATGACTTGAAAATCACATGTCAGCAAACAAAAGGGGTAAGGAGAAATGCTGATAGGGAACGAGTGAGTTTTATGTACTCTTGAAATTTTAAGAAAAAAAATATGCAAAACACTAATCAGAGAACTTTCAATCTTTCATTTTCTCTTTGTGACAATGATTAAGCTCCTAAGTCTTTCAGAGACTTAGGCAAAGAAAACAAGCCTGGAAATCAAGTGGCAAACATGCCATGGGTGTGGATTAGACTGAGAACCCATGTTGGTGAGAACACATTATTTGAATAACACTGTCCTTGGATTGGTAAACTTAGATGTGTTGTATTTTTAGTCTAAAAGACATTGAAACACAAATGTGGATATGAAGGCGCAGATATAGTTAGAAAGGTAATTTGGTGATAAAGTTTGAATGGAAAGTAACAAAGAAACAAAGACTCACAGACACAGTCAATAGTTTAATGGTTACCTGAGGGGAAGGGGGAGGGGCGTTGGGGGGTATAATGAGGGGACATCAAGTATATGGTGATGGAAAGAGAACTGATTCTGGGTGATGAGTACATAATGCAATACATCAATGATGTATTGTAGAATTATACGTCTGGAACCTATATAATTTTTACCAACCAATGTCACCCCAATAAAAAAAAAAGTATTGTTAAAGCCTAAAAGCCTATGGTTATATTACTATCAGGGATGAACAGTAAAAAACTAGATCAAAGTTGTATTTACTCTTCTATTGTAAAGAGACCCACCTTGATGTCTTAAGGAAGCCCTTATACCAATGATGAGTTACTCTTTGAGGATATATTATGTCTTGCAGACCTTAGAATGTGTGTGTGTGTGTGTGTGTGTGTGTGTGTTACATATAAAAAGGGTATTTGCTTTGTTTCTTTTATTTATGGAAGTCAGGACCTGGCATTTCCCAAAATTGGCAGTGATTGGAGATATCTAGAAACAAAATATAACTACTTACTTAAATATCTCTGGAATATAGACTAAGGGTGTATGGAAAGAGCAAGCAAGAATAGGCCAGATTGTGATCAACCAGAAAATTTGAGTTTTCCAGGTAAATATGTACTTGGGACCTTGAAATTTGTTAAGGATAATTTAACATTGTGTTTATTTCTTTGAAATAACTTAGAAATTGATGTGTAACAGAAAACCTTTCAGTCCTACACAAGTACACCAACTACAAGAATTAGACTTCCTTTTAAAAAACAAGACAGTATTTATGCAGATTTTTCAAGAACTATCCCTAAGAGTTAGTTTCTAACTTTAAAGCAGACTATGAGGGACGATTAAAAACAAAAAACAAAAAACAAAAAAAACAGGGAACACAAGCATTTTCCTTCACTGCTAACCTGACCCCTGGAGTCCAGAAGGAAATTCATACAGCGGTAGCAAGCTTTGTTATGCAAATATCCAGACCATCCCAAAGGCATTAGCTCACACTAGTGACAATGCATAAACCAAACCTCACCATTTCAGAAGCCCATCCTAAAGCCTTCATGCTTGAACTCAGAGATGGTTTTTTGTTTTTTTTTACTTATTTGCATCTTGTGTTCTGAAATGGCAGCAAATGGCAAAAAGCATGGTCAAGGATATCCACGTAACACTGACTTAAAGCAGGCATGGGACCAGGAGGGTGTGGCTCCTACGCATTTCTTTTGAAAACTAGGTTAGAAATGTGACCTAATGCTAGAAAACTCTAGCTCACAAAGAGGCGGGAGCTGTGAAAATCTGGTGCTGGAGAAGATGGCAACTTGCCATCCCCACAGAATTGTTCTGTCAGCTTCCAGGACACATTTATCTAGTTTATTTTAGAAACCAGTCAGCTACACTAGAGGGCAGACTAACCTAGACCTTTAAAAAAAAATCCTTCCAGTGAGGGTTTAATCCATTGTGTTGGACATGAAGCGTTATAGAAACAGAGTCCAACAAATGAATAAAATTGTGTCAGTGTTTCATTATCACTGACAGAGACTATACCACAGAAGGTATGTCTTTATTTAACTTTGTTCTCAGGGCATTTAATATCTTAAATTCTTATGTAGATATGGTTTAAAGATGATCTTGCCAGGGTGAGCTTCCCCTGTGGGAGGCCCTCAGTTCAGCGCCCAGCTCGTGGGGCCATGCCTCCCATGCAGGAGGCCCCTGGCCTGATTCCTGCCCTGGGAAGCCCCCTCCCACCTGTGTGGAATGAAATGTTGAAAACTGATGACATACAACTATGGAGACTGCTCTGGGTCCTCCTCCCTTCTCTTTGTCTTTCTCTATTTCTGTCTCTCTCTGTCAAACACAATAAAATAAATCTTAAAAAAATAAAAATAATAGAACCAAATAAAACCTATGAAAATAATGGATGACAGGTCATTATTACAAGATATGTGTATGCTAATGGAAAACAAGCATCACTATGAGAAAATGGTTAGGGCCAGGTACATGCAGAATACTTCTCCAAAGGGACAGGAAACACAACACATCATCACAATGAGATAAGGAGGATTCATCATGCCAAGTTATGCCCATTATAGTGCTTTGTAATTGCTCGTTCTTTAAACTATGAAATCTCATTTCCTTTTCTTTTGTGTGACTGTGAAGCAGTCTAGGGATGAAGAAAAGCTGTGTGGAAATGGATTATCCCAGAAACAACTCAGCATTGTTTCAGCTGGGATCCCTACACCACCTCAGAACCTTCAGCCCTGTTAGTGATTTTAAAATGTGTTGGCGAAGGGTGCAGTCTTCACACTGGTCACTGGGCATAGATATTGTAATAAAATTAATTGATTGACATAACTATTTATTAGTCATTTTAATTAACCCAATGAACAGCTACAGGAATAAATATTTTTCATAGCTAGTATATCTTCCAGGATTGTCCAGAGAAGCAGAACCAATAGGATACACATATATGTATGTATATTTGTGAAATATGTATGATAGCTGAATAACCCATAGAAGATATATATATCCAATAATAATATTTAACAAAATATATTTGGGCACCTTGTGCCCAGTCAAGTTAATACATAAAATTAACTGTTACAGCTAATGTCTTGTATCATTTAAAGAGTGTGTATTTTATGCTTTAGAGTTTGTAAAGTGCTTTGATAAACATCTCTTTTGATCCTACCACAAACCTGTGAGCTAGGTAGGAGATGTTGTTATTAATATTTTCACAGTTGATTACTGTGATTGTAAGTAATTAGTAAGATACTGAATGATCTTCATGCCTTTTGCAGATTATGCAAATGAGGCATAGAGAGATTTCATAACTTGATAAACATACAATTTGTATTAGTTCTTCCAAATCTTAGTCCTAGGTCCTTCTGAAATATATTTCACGTTTATTTCAAAGTGTGAAGATACAACAACAACCAAATCTCCAAAAGATGCAAAACTCTTACATACAAAGTAAAAATTTTCTTGGCCACATTTGTCCAATATTATGAATATGTAGTGTACCTATGATGGGTTTCACATATTAGAATAAATGTAGCTTGAACTCAGTGGTGATAGAGATAAAATTGTACAAGAAAGAAATGGAATAAATATGTCAGAAATCAATAATCACATTGCTACAGGAATTGCCCCAGACCAAAGACTTCTTCCCCACTAATGACTCAGATTTGTCAGAGATTTCCTTCTGTTTGTTACTCTCCCCAGAGAGCACTTACTTCCCCACAATAAAATATTTCTAGGACCCATAGCACATTAAGTTTATCAGATGTTTTCATTTGGTGACCAGAGCCATCAGGGTACTATAAATGGTTAGCCTCCGAGAGATCGCAGAGGTGCTAAAAGGGGGCAGAGAGCACAGAACCGTGAAAGGGAGGCTGAATCAGGCAGACATGTTATTCCCTTGATTTTGTAACTATAGAGTAATCTTCAAGGCAAGACTGTTAACTCATTAATTTATGTAACTTTTTTCTTCACCTGTAAGTGAGAATTCAGTGGAGACACATCTAACATAGGGATAAGACCTAAATTTGGCATGGAAGGCAAAAATCACACACAGCCAAAATCTCCCTTAAAAACCTTAAATTACCCTTGAAATGTAATATATGAGTATAGAGTTTTAAACTCTGTTTAACAGTTTGTATGCATGAATATATAATATGTAATGTATAATAAAAACACATATGCAAGTTTTTAAAATATTATTTTATAAAAAATATGTGTATATTAAAACAGTAGTATCACTCTCACATGGTATGATGCTCATACTTGGAGAGAAATTTTAAGAGGGTCTCATGTCCCATCTTCTCTCATTCCATGACCTATGCTCATTTAGTGAAGTGGCAGATCATGTGGCAAGGTAAATATTTTTTAAAAGCAATGGTAATTTTTTCTAAGTTTTTATAATTTGACATAATTTCAAACTTATTTAAAAATTTTAAGATGGTACAAAGAATTTACCAACGTTGACATGTTCTCCACATTTGTTTTATTCTTTTCTCTGTCATTTATTTTTGCAGTATACTTTTCAAAACTTGTGGTTTTCTCATTAGTATACATTTGTGTGTATATTATTGAATTCACATATTTTAATTGTACAAATGATGCAACCTCATACTCATTCTAATTGCACATCAGAGAAATTATGAGAGTAATTTAATCACTGTTGGGGAATGCATTAAAAGTAAATAAGAATGGATAAGTCAGAGCCTAGTGAAACAAAAATGCCCATAATATTCACCTGGCCAAGCAAAATGAATCCTAGCAACTGTAAAGAATAAAAAGCAGGCACTTCACTGTTGGTAAGAATGATATTTGGATAGAATTATGAAAAACATCATCACTAAACCAGAATAAAGTCTGCCTTTTTGTAATTTGCATCACTAATGTGCTATTACACTTCCGTGATTTTTTTAAACATACAGATGCAAGTGACATGTATTAGTTCATGAATAATTCAGAGAACCTCTGTGAATTCTCACTTCTGGTTTTCATTGTTCCTCAGATAAGAAGGTTGACTCCATTACTGTTGGAGCTAGAAGAATTGTCACTGTGCAATATTATTATTATTAATGTTATTGCAGGTGATTATAGTGATTACAAGTGATTATTCTTATAAGTAATTTTTAAGTTCCTGAATTATCTATTCTTTAAACATTAAGAAACAACTCATGCATTTCAAAACATAATGTCTGTTAGCCTGGGAATCTGGTCAGTGAGTTTCTACCTGATGGAGAACTTGACTATCTTTCTTCTCTTGTACAGGCTTAGGGTATACACTTCTCTAAACAATTTGTTTTAGATCATAGAAAATGTTAAAACACTTCTGAGAGCAGAGTCAGGGATATTCCAAAGAAGAGAGAACCCCAATGAGTAAGTCGAGTCAGTTGAAATCTACTTCTCCTTTAGAAATAATACTTCTCCTTATGGTTTTCTTTTTTTAAATTTTTAAAAATTTTATTTTTATTGTTTTTGACAGAGAGAGAGAGAGCGAGAGAGATACAGAGACAGAGAGAAGGGGGAGGGCCCAGAACAGTCTCCATAGTTGCACATCATTGGTTTGTCCACATAGTTTCATTCCACAGGTGGGCGCAGGGCTGCACAGGGCAGGAACTGGGCCAGGGTCTCGCCCCGGTGAGAATTGTAACAGCATATGGGTCTGCACGGGCCGGGGCCGGGATTCGATCCTCAGTCCCCGGGGCTGCAAAGTGAGCTCTCAACCCACTGAGGCATCCCGGCCTCCCCTCCTTATGGTTTTCATGAGAAACTTGTAATATGGTTTCCAAATCTGAGATTCTATCACTGATCTCCATGACCTACTTTGTAGAACATTTTGTTTTATTTTAGTTAGAACATCTTGCCCCTTTCCACTCCAAAAAAAAAAGAGAGAGAGAGAGAGAAGAGAAAAAGAAAGAAAGAAAGAAAGAACAAAAGAAAGCAAGAAAAAACAGAGTAGTCAGTGGTTGTTCTGAGGCTCATAGAGAAACTAGCCTTTCTAATGAGTGTTGAGGGAATGTTAGGGCATTACAGCTGCCTGCTTTTATTTATTATAGAACATCGCCTTTCCACATATAAGTTATGCAATTGCAGTGAACAGAATAAAATGCCTACTGTGGATATGGCACAGTGCTGGCCGTTGTGGAATGAGATTCATGGCAATCTCAGACCTCAAACGCAGAGGACATACATATACATCTGGGGCTGCTGGATCTGCTACTAGCTGTGTGACCTTGGGCATATGACCTAAGGCTAAGGGAAGAGGAAGAAAACTGCCTTTAATGGAGTATTTATTAGATAGAATTTACGGAAAGTCATGCCATTTAATCCACACAATAACTCCAGAGACAGATGTTATTAGTTGTATTCTATTCATTAGGAAGCTGATGCTCAAAGAGGTTGTGTAATCTGTCACATTTATGGAGCTAGGCAAATGAAGGAGGGTGGACTACTGTACTGGTTAAGGTGAGACAGATTCAAATTCTCTATCATGGCTCTATCACTTACTATTTATATATATTCAGGAAAGTTATTTAAAAGATTTATTTTATTTATTTCTAAAATGGGTTATATAATTATGCTCCAATTTGATAGTGTTGTTGTGAGGTCTAATTAAGATATTGCACTAGCTGCTTGTCTCAAAGCTTGAGCCTGTAAAGTATCTAATTCTTTAATTTTATTATGATGATTTTATGACAGAACTGGAATTTTTCAAACTCAAAAATCTACAGATAACAAAAATAATTCTCCTCTCTTCCAATATCATAGGATTATTTTTTAATAATACTATGGTGAAATAACATGAGGAAAGTATCTTGCAAATGGATGTGTATGCACATTTATGAGATTGCACTCTTACTCTTAGAGTATATCTTGGGTCTCCAAGTACAATGTAAGCTTCTGAAAAGTAGGAGTCATATTTTCTTTCTTCTGGCCCCTGTGTTTGTTTGTTTCTTTCTTTTTTAATGATTTATGTATTTGTTTGTTTGTTTATTTATTTAACAGAGACAAAGAGAGACAGAGAAAGACAGAGAGATTCTCCATAGCAATCTCCAGAGCAATCTTCATAGTTGTACGTCATCCGTTTTCAACATGGTCTCTTTCCACACAGGTGGGTGGGGGCTGTGCAGGGAGGAAACCAGACAGGGGTCTCCCACATGAGAGGCACACACCCACAAGCTAGGGGCTGAACTAGGGGGCCTCCCACACGGGAAGTTTGCCCCAGTGAGAACCGAACTGGGGGCCTCCCACATAGGAAGCACACCCCCACTCAGCATATGGGTCTGCATGGGCCAGGGCTGGGATTTGATCCTTGGTCTCCAATGCTTCAAAGCGAGTGCTCAACTTGCTAAGCCATCCTGGCATCCCTCCCCCCACCCCACCCCCTCCCCGGGTTTCTAAATCAGATCCCTGTAAACATAAAGTGCACAGTAAACCCTAATTCAGTAACTCTTCCAATCATTTATCTGTACCAGTTTTACTCAAATTAGAAACTGTTTTTATTTCATCTTTATTATTTTAGACGGAAAAGTGTATAATTCAATTTGTCATATAAAAGAGAGGTATCATTGAGACCCAAGAATGCTTTTAGAATCTAGCAGTCATACTTTTTTTTTTTTTTAAGATTTATTTTATTGATTTTTGACAGAGAGAAACAGAGACAGAGAGAGACAGCGAGAAGGGGGAGGGCCCAGAACAGTCTCCATAGTTGACATTTGTTTTTCCATATAGTTTCACTCCACAGGCGAGCACAGGGCTGCGCAGGGCAGGAACTGGGCCGGGAGCCTCCCACATAGGTCTCGGCAAGAACTGAACTGGGGGCACACCCCAGTTCAGCATGTGGGTCCGCCTGGGCCAGGGCCGGGATTCGATCCTCGGTCCCTGGGGCTTCAAAGTGAGCGCTTAACCCGCTGAGCCATCCCAGCTTTCCCTACATTTTTATGATATTATAAATCTCCCCCTTCCACATGTCCTGAATATTGTACATAGTGACAGAAATCATTTTAAAGGGGCATGTTACTATTTTTAATACCCACAGGTGTTTCATTCTTAAACTCCTTTTTTTGCACACATTAATTGCTACCTTTACCCAGTACTGAAATAAATACATATTAATTTTTAGTGTTGTTTATTTTATTTCTGCAGGTGTGCATTAATTTTGGAGTCCAGTTAAACTTGTCTAGACCTTAAATGCCACCAGATCTCTTAAACACACATTTATTTTTTATTGTTTTTGTTATATTATTTACTATCAGAATTAATGAATGTAGTTTTTATGTAGCTTATTACTTTCTTACCCTGAAGACTGGATTTGAACTGTGCTGTTCTGCTCTGCTGAGTAAATGGAGATTTAATTACAGATATTTAATTGCTTATTATGAACTTGGTGGACTGGGATTGAATGAGCCCTTCGTCCCCATTTTCTCCCCTTAAGTGCATAACACAAATTTATACTGGTTTAGCTGCCATTCTGTACCACTTTCACTACCAAGACATGAAACATTATCACTGCGTCAACTTTGATGTAAAATGGCATGTATGTTAGACAGTTAGTTACTACAGGGACAGGTTCTGGCTTTCTATAAGTATATGAAGAAATTTGGTTTTGTTTTTGTTTTTTAACAGAAATCAAGGTTAACCGTAAGAGAAATGAATTCTGGAGCTAAGGAGAAAAACAATCTTCATTTTGGAGAAAGCATAACTAAAATTTTGATATCAGAAAGTTCACTCAATATTTAAGTGACATGTAAAATGAAATATAATTCTAATACTTAATGATATTTATTTTAATAAAAAGTAAAATGCAAAATGCAATGGAATAGAGGGATTCTAGTGGTAGCAGAATATAGTAATGAACTGGAACAATGATTGAAGTTCAGTTACAGTTCTCTTTCATATTGTTATTTTTGGTGCAATGCTATAAAATACTATATTTAACATAGATTTAACAAATTAAATTTTAGTCAATGTTTTTACATTAGAAACATGTTTATCCTACAACATAAAGTAAACTTGTAATGTTTATGTGATCTTGCTAGTTGATAAGTGTTCTAATCTGAAAAATTTTATGATTAAGTTTTCACCTCAAGTGAGAACAGGTATTTATATTTGTATTTAGAATCTAGATACCATTTATGTTGGCCTGACAGTAAGAAGTTAAAACAAGTGGCTTCAGCAAAACTGTCTCAATCAATATGCCTTCCAGTATGGAGTCAAAAACATTTTAAATTCACAAACAGTTTTTTACATTAAGCATTCTTTGAATGTCAAGTACCATTGTAGTCCCTTTTTACTGCAGGCTTTTAACTCATGTCTTTGAAAAGGTCACCCTTGAGTTGGTGCCAACTTTAGCTAGGCTAAAGAACCTAAGAGGCTGATGAACTTTACAACCATGTCTAGAGGCAGTTGCTTCAGAATCAGCTGCTAAAGATGAAGATCTCAGGTCAAACTCAGGTAGTCATGGAATTGGCCGTGTTTCACCTAAGACCACTTTTAATAATGAAGCGCATCATTGTCTGCTATTAATGTCTAAGTGCTGACCCTAAGGTTTAAACATTCTGTTTCAGTGCTTGCCACTGAGTATGGTGTAAATTCCTCTCTCCGTCACAGAGGTTCAGAGATAATATTGCCTCTGACAGTAGTGTAGTAGATGATATTGGCTTTAGAAATTGGTATAGCTCTTTTTATTTAACTATACAACCACCTTCCCAGGGTACAAGCTGGCTCCCTCTTAAGTGCTGAAACGTGTTCTAGGAACTAATATTTCATAAATGGGGGCGGGGGGTCACCATTTCACTTTGAAGCCCCTACTGTGTGTTCAGTTAGACTTGATTCATCTCATTCATGGGGATTTTATTTCAGGGCTCTCATTGCCCTTCCTCACCACTTTCCTTTGTTAGGATTACCCCCACTTGACACTCTTATGTTTCATTATGAATCTTTTGGATTTTTATAGAGATTTACTGACCTTCAAGGTTGCCTGACAACCTTCAAGATTTCTATTCAATACAAAACATCAGTTCTACCTTCCTGGTTTAGCTTCCCCAAATGCTTTCATTGAATCATTTGTTTTCATAGAATGTATTATATTTTGTAAGCCTTTCCATATATGAAATTATAGTATTTTTGTCTTTGGATAATGATCAAAATTCAATTCAACAGTATCTGAAAGAATAGTAATTTAGTAGAAATGATCTTCATTTAAAAACATAGTACCACTTCAAAATCTATTTGTCTCATTGAAGAAAGTTTTATAATATATCCTGAGAAAAATATGAAGAAACTTAAAAACTCATTAAAATATACTTTAATATTAATGCATTATCTCTATTATCATTTTTTTCTTTCTCATTTTCTATGAAGATGACAAACGGAATATAAACGTGTTCCCAAATGTACACTTCACATTTTTGATCTTCAAGAAAGCAGGTACACATGATAAGTTGTTTTTTTTAATTAGCTCTGCATTACATGTGGTCTACTGGGCACAAATCCAAAATCAGTTAGTGCTCTTTACAGATTTAATTTGGGAGAAAAGGAATTGAAGACATAAGGATATGGTAGGAAGCTTTATGAGTGTCGTAGGCTGGAGGGACTGGATTCATGGTAGACAACTTTAAAGTGACCAAGGCTAAAGATTTGAATTTTCCTTTCTGTACTACCCTAAAAGATTGATGGAAGGCTGTTTGAATATAGTCTAGTTTTTGTATGATGTAAGACATCAGATATACCTAACTGTCACAAAAAATATCCACATTATTTTCAGAGAGTAGGAAATAAAAAAACCCTCCAATTTAGTGTTTGACCCACCTTTGAAGAGTGTCATGGCAATGTCTACAGGATATTATGGGTGTCCAATGGCTGAATGGACTTAGCACCTTTCAATACAATGGGGTTAAGTTTAGTCATCAACAAATGTAAGCAATTCAGTATTCATAAATAGCACTTTTCATTAAACTAAAACAGATTAAAATATATATGAGTTCTTTCTCTTGAATAATACATTTTTAAAGAATTATTTGGCAGACATTTTGGCGAAAGTGTGCCTCAAACATTCCATTATCTAAGGCATTTCTTAAAAGATTAGTTTAGTCAGTTTGTTGCAGGAGTCAGCAGGAGAAAGGGTTTGACTTTCACTATCTCTGATTCCTCTTGGTAGATATGTTATTATGGACTCAGAATAATGGAAGTGGTTTTCACCTCATATTTTTTCAGCTCTACATACTTGGACACAATTTTACTGATTACTCTTGGCTCCTTCATAGCCCAAGGAAGTGTAACACATCAAAATCAAAGCTATAGGAATGGAATCCTGTCATTTTTGAATAGGTAGTAGCCCTAGTAATTGTTTAGCTTATTACCTTTACTTTAGAGCTAAGACTCATACAAATTATTAGTTATAAGGATAGTAATAATAGTCAACATTTATGGGCATGTGCTAAGCAAAAAACATGGATTATTTAATTTAATCCTCTTGACAATTTGTGAGGTAGGTACTATACTCCCACCTTTACAGCAAGAAAATTGAGGCACAGGCAGACTAGAATTCTGTCCAGAGTCATAAAACTCATAAGTGCAAAAGTGAAATTTGATCTCAGCAATATGACTGTAAAGGTAAAATCCTCACTACGATGCCATAGTGTCTTTATTTTTAAAATCAAATTGCTTATAAAATATTACATGTCAATTTGGTAATATAGATGGATAAAAATTGGACAGTGGAGAAGGCTGATAGGAAAAATAAAATGGATTCACTTCATATATGGTATTGAGAAAGAGCTGTACAGAATACCCTGGTTCTCCAGAAAGGTGAATAAGTGGGTCCTAGAGTAAATGAAGCTTGAACATTAATGGAGGCAAAAAGGAAAAACAAACAAACAAATAAAAACTGACAGTGTCCTACTTCAGAGAAGATGGGGGACTTTGGGAAAGACCATAATGCTGGGAGAAACAGAAGGCAGAAGGAAAAGAGGAAGACCAAATATGAAATGAATTGACTCCATGTAAGAAGTCAGAGGCTAAATCTACAGGAGCTGAATAGGACTATTGAGGACAGCACACTGTGGACATCATTCATTCACAGGGTCACCAGGAGTCAGAGCCAGCTCAACAGCATGTCACACACAGAATTTATTAGAGACTGCAATCTAGATCTTCTGGTTCTCGTGTTTTGCTGTTCATAATTTGATTGAACAATCATAACTGCTGATTTAAATATATTCATGCACACACACACACACCCATATAATCAATAATCTTTATGTCCTTGTCTAGCCCCTTTCTCATTTCCTGTATGTTTCTTTCTTTCCCAGCTTTATTGAGATATAATTGACAAATAATAAGTATATATTTAAAGTGTACAACATGGTAAATTAACAATCAAGTTAATTAACACATACATCACATAGTTGCCTTTGTTTGTGAGTGTGTATGGTGAAAACACTTTAAATATACTTTCTTAGAAGATTTTAAGTATATAATACAGTATTATTATAGTCACCATGCTATACATCTTATATTATTCTTAAAGAACTTTGCTAGGAGCTTAATTTACTCATTCTTAAGAATTTTGTACAACTCTGTTATGTAAGTAACTGTTTTCAAACTGGAAGCATCTTTCCATTTTTCCTAACCCCATTTCTCAAAGGTGAGTTAATTTTCCAGTTCTTCCCTCTTTAAACAAAAGGCTTTTTCTCTTCTGCATATTGCCATGTTGAACAGTTATTCTTCTCCAGCCCAAACACAGATTTCACAGTCTTCCAAGTATCTCCATCAATTAATCAGATATCTTGTGAATTTATCATATAGGAAGGTGCATGAACACAAGCTTTTTTACAGATTAATTACCATACAATGAAGCCGACAAGTTCAAGGACTCAAACACTGCCAGCATTCAAAGCCCTCTGGGGACTTTTCCTCATGACAAGCTCCTACCTATCAAAAGATAACCTCTATTTTCAATGTTGGATTTTTTTTTTAAAACATGGTTTCACCATCTATGTGTGCATACATTGAGTCAATGTGATCATTTAACCAATATGATCATTGTTTTCTTCTCTTCATCTCTTCTAAAATGTCATATTCTTCCTCTTATCAACTTCATATTTCTAGTAAGACTACAGCTGTTTACTCTTTACATGATTCATTTTAACTGTCAATTTAATCAAGTTTGCTAGCATCTCTATCACAGCAGTGTGTTATCATTTTTGTGTGTGTGAATTCTCTGCTTGCCCTCTTATTTATTGTTTTATTTTCTCACATGTCCCATCACTCCCTAACACCTTGAAAAGAAAGCAGAAATCAGGAACTTGTTAGGGACAGAAAAATGAAGGGTATGGCGCTTACTGTTTCTTACTCAAAACAATGACTTGAGTGTGGATTCCACATTTGATTATTTGATTAGCTCAGATCTGTAATCTCCAAAAGGCCACACATCAGTTTTTCTCATTTCTCCAAGAATCAGCTGAATCAGTCTTTCCACTACCACCATGCCGCATGAAAAATGCTAATAGAAAATGGAAAATGTAATATATAGAACAAAATCTAAGAACTATTTGTGCCTATTAGAAAAGGCTTAAGGTTTTTTCCAGCCAAAAACATTTCAACATTGCTCCATTAAAGAAAACAACTGTGCGGCCATCCCAAATAGTGTTTCTAAGACGATTTAATGATCTGGGGGAAACACTCATGCTATGGAAAGTAAAAAAGCAGAACACCAAACTCTATGTAGAATATAATCTCAATTTAGTGAAGTAAGTGCATGGGGACAAAATAGTGGAGGATAGTACTCCAAAACATTACAGTGTTTATCTCTTGGTGGTTGTGGTATTGTAAGTTACTTTTATTTTATTCTTTGGCTCTTTCTAGGTGTACAGACTTTCCTACAAGGAATATGTTACATTCATAACTGAAAGAAAAAAGAAGTTATGCTTAAAAAATAGTAATAGAAAAGAAATGACCCTCTCAGGTAGTTTTCTGCCTATTCTCTGACAAAAAAAGGCCAGGAAAGGGAGGCACGTGCCTGGGCATTTGCCTCAGTCAGATCTCTGCTATATGTCAGTGTGAATCATCTCTTACCTAGCATGACAAAAGGATGCAGTCTCAGGAAACAAACCCCCAGTGCTATCTGGGAGCTCACCCTAGAGGAGACTTTTGTTTTGATTGTAGACTTCTGGGCTGGCTCTGCTTGCCCTTTCTGTTCCCATTCCTCAGGTGCCTTGATCTGGGTGCTTTTGAATCCTGCTCAGCTCCCCAACTTTTGACCTTAAAAGTCTATAAGTGTTCAGTATGACTTGGGAGCCACATTCCCCTGAAGAATGAGGAGACACGGCAGGAAAAGTCTGTCCTAATCTTATCCTTATAGCGCCAGACCTACATGCTCACGAACGTGGGAGACATATGGGACACCAGGGCCCAAGAGCATCACTAATGTGGACATCCCCTTGGTGGGTTCCTTTCTTAGCCCTCTGAGATTGTGCCTCCCCCTTCATCAGGGACTGCACAGCAATGGACACCCCAGAAAGCAGATGGGAATGCTGGGTCTCTGTGGAATGGAGTTTGGACTGCAGAGTTAATTGCAGTTTTCATCAAGGTAAAGATATCCAGATGTGAGAGAGAATTAAGTTCTTTTTTGTGCATAGAATAAATGACTGAGCTACAAGAAACATTTATTCTGTGTAGGAAGAAAATTAGTATACCTGCACTATCTTCTGTCTATTCACAAGTTCCTTAAATTCAACCATCACACAGGTCATACTCACTAAGGGAACCAACTCAATATGGTACTCAAGGGTGTTTGGTGTAAATTTCTTTTCTTTTTTTTCTTAATATATTTTTTAAAGATTTATTTTATTGTTTTTGACAAAGAGAGAGACAGAGACAAATAGAAGGGGGAGAACCCAGAGCAGCCTTCATAGTTGTGCATCATCAGTTTCCAACATGGTTTCATTCCACACAGGTGGATGGGGGCCACTCGGGGCAGAAACTGGGCTGGGGGCCTCCCGCATGGGAGGCACACCCCCTCGAGCCAGGGGCTGAACCAGAGTCCTCCCACATGGGACTTTCTCCCCGGCAAGAACCAAATGGGGGCCACATCAGAGTTTAGCATATGGGTGTGCACAGGCCAGGGACAGGACCCGGACTCGATCCTTGGACCCCAGGGCTGGGAAGCAAGCACTTAACCCACTCGGCTATCCTGGCTTTCCTGTAAATTTCTTAATGAAGAAATAATGAAAATACATGTACATGATATTTATGGATATTATAAGCCTTGTAAGAGATGTATACGTAACTTCATAGTCCCAAACCTATCATACAAATATAATGAGTCCATTCTGCACATTTTATCTATAGAACATTTGTGAAATGTTCTATGCAAGAGGAAGTTTCAGGTGTGGCTTAGGTCTTATTACTTTATAGTAATACTTGATACTATTTTTTTTTTAATGAGAATTCTGGAGTTGGATCTCAAAGGTTAAGGTCATGTAGTTAAATTTTTATATGTTAAAGAAAAAATACCGCAGTCCAGAAATAAATATACATATATAATATATATGTGTATATAACTCAACATCTGAATTGAAGTTGGATTCTTCTTCACTTTTAAAAATAGCCTACA
>PVKE010015736.1:0-32991 GCA_004027555.1 Craseonycteris thonglongyai
GACCAAAAGGAGATCTTTAATATGGTTTGTTTCAAACGAAAATGAACATAATGTGCAGGACCCAGCATGAAATGGAATGAAAGAGGAAATGAACAAATGAGCGATGTTCTCTGGATTAAACAGTGAAAATAGAAATGAAGTGATGAAGACCTTTCATCAGAGAGTTAAATGATTTTTAATATACTTGGACTCTAAAGGGAAACAGGAAAGCAGTCATCCATTTGCTTCACTGTGCCAAAATTTTCATTACTCTCCTGTTATGAATAGTATTTTTTATAAAAGAGTTTTAAAATAACATTAAAAAAATTCCTAAACATGAAAAACAGTTTCCCCCCCATTATTCTAACACACTGTACTTTGTGTCACTTCCCTGAACCATTCTCTTCCACCCTTAGACCCAATCAGGCACCTATTTAAAGCCCCACATTGATTATCACAAATTTGCCCAGCAGAGCTTAGATATTTTACTCTCCATTGTATGCCCAGCGTCTAGCATAGTGTGTGAAATATAGTAGTTATTCAATACATATTTTTTAATAAAAATGAATAAATAAACATTCCTCTTAATTATTCATCTTTGAAACCCACATGTCTTCAGGTGTCCCCAGGGAGTAGATACAAATGACAACATTTTCATTAGCTCTAAGGCTCTACTGCTCATGCACCTGGTTCCTAAAAAGTCCCTCTTAAATATTTAAATTTCCAAGATTCTCCCTAGTCTCTCCTGCTCCCAAGAGCAGTTTTCCTTCTATCATACTGGCCCTGAGGCTCTTAAGGCCAACTGAAAAGAGAAAAATAGTTTCTTCCTTCCTCTAACCTTCCCTCCCCTTTTTGCCCAACAGCAAGACCACTCAGACTCTGAAATATTACAAAGCTTACACTGTTCACCTCATCCCCATGGAAAACACGTTGGCAGATAAAAGTCAATTGATGAACCCCAGAAAGGTCAATCAACATAAACATAAGTCTAAAAGCTAGAAGTGGGGCTAGAATCCACTACTTTCTCTCTAGAATCTGAGTTTAGGAAACCAATTCACCTAAGAGTCTGGTTCTGATGGGGACATACACAACATGTTGGTTTTTTTGCATTTTTTTTTTCTATCACTGTATTGAACTATAAACTGTGGGATTTCCTTGCTGAATCCCTCGTTATCACTGGACATCCTACACCTTTCTGGTCCCCTTTGGATATTAGAACAGATTCATTCAGTTCTCATTGTTAATTCTGCTCTCAGGTTTCCCTTCCCTGCAGACCAGACTTAATCTTTGTTCTATGGAACCTGTAATTCCTAAGAGGTACAGCCTGCTTTTTTATTCTTCCTAACCCTCCTCCTATGAGTGCCACATGGGAAGAAAAAATAGAAAAAGTGACAGGGTCTGACATAATTGTTTGCCTACTAATGGGAGAAGATAACCCTAAAACCTAGTCTTTGGAGTCTTCACCAATAAGACAGTCTCTGAACAGATGTTGTGCATGACTTCTTAGGGGCACTTCATGTTCACCTTTGACCTCCTAACTGGAGAGTACACATATCACGATCTCCTAAGAGCTCCCTTACCTTCTGCCTCAGGGGTCAGGGTAACTCTTCCAGTTTAGCAGCTCAATAAACATTTAGTTGAGAATCAGATTCCTCCCTGCTCCCCCACCCCCACCCTTCTTAAAATTCACAATTTCTTTGTCTAGCCTCTCTCCCCTTGCCTTCTATAAAGGAGAGCTATAGCTCCCTATGACAATGCATGCTCCCTTTCTCATATCTCTGAGTGACCATGACTCTGGCAGAGACTACACTTCCCAGCCCCACTGCTGTGTATGTGAGACTACGTACCTTGGTCGTACCCATGGAATGAGAATGAAAGTTATGTAGCCCCACCAGGACTAGGTTTTTAAGGAGCTGGTGGCTTCTTGCTTTCTCTTCCTTATTCTGTCAGTTGTATCAGAGAACTATTATGCCCTGAGAGATGGTCAGATTACAGCACACAAGAAGTTGTGTAAATGGCTCCACAGAGGAAAGCCCGCCTCTAACAAATAACACAGACACAGACTTTACGTGTGCAAGAAAGCACCACTATTGTATTAAATATATTCTGCCTTCTGTTACCCAGAATCATCCTAACATAATACTTCATATGTCTGCAAGATAAAAAGAGGAGTTTTGACGTGTTTGCTGGAGCTAAAAAGGCCAGTTCTGCTACCTTCAAATGAGGTCTAGAGATGCCTGGATGCAATCATTGTCTATTCTCTTTAAAATATAGATGATGGACTGGCTTTCTTTCCTCTACTTAGAGCTCTAATCGTTATTAGCATCACAATCATTATCACTAGCCTCATAGCTAATCTTAATGTGCCAGAAACTGTTCTGATTGTTTTGTATCTATTAGCTCATTTAATCCATACAACCACCACATTTAACAGATGAAGAAACTAAACACAAAGTTTATAGAAACTACTGAAGATTATATGTCATGAAGTAGAGCAATTGGGATTCAAACCCAGGCTGACTTTCTCTAAAGCCCGAGTTTTTAACAACTAAAATATATAATCTCTAATTTCAAAGTATTCTCACTGGTTCTAGGACTTTGAGAAAAATACTACTCAACATCGTCTTCTATGGACTTTTTTATGTGGTTGTATAACTCATGTTTTCCCAGACCACATGTTGGGAGACGGAGAGGAGAGATGAGCTTTCTCCAACTTAATTCAGGAGTCATGAGCTCTATAGTGACCAGTGTAATCCTCTCTGCTGTCCAATTTCTTCTCTTCTGGCCATAGTTTGCATCCCTGTGATAGGTGTGATTGTAGGCTCACTTCGATAGCAACCATTACTGCTCCGAATAGGAAGAAATGATCTCTTGACATTATGAAAGTCCTTTTTAGAAAACAGAGAACAGGGAGTTTTTACTTTATTTGTATTACACACACACACACACACACACACACACACATATACACACACACACACTATTCAACTCATTCTTGGACTTTTTTTAGTTTTCTGCTTTACTCTAAACTTGGTGTGAGTGCTTGAAAACGGTTGGGGTTGGGGTGAGGAGGCCTATAGAAGAGGCTATGTCTGAAGAAATTCCAGGCACTCTGAGTCTATAAAACTATGTGCGGTATGTTAAAAGTTACCTACCTGTTAATAATGAACTTATGAACAAGAATTTGTCAAACTCTGTTTGCTTGGGAACTCAGGACCCATGAAAAGTTTAATAATTGTGGAAACTGCTTAATAAATCCAAGTATTCCTAGAATTTTCACAGTATATTATGATGTTTGATTATGAAAGTTAACTTTGAAAAAGAAGGTATGAGGTTAGCTTTCACACCCTATTGATATTACCACCTAAGGGTATTGACCCTTCTCCCCAACTAGGCTGAGGTTTTGATGTGGCCTGACTGAGGAACTGAGTAAACAAAACAGGAGCTTCACGAGAGGCTTCACTGAGTGCAAAGGGGTGTGGCCCCTGGGAGTCTGGAGGCCTCAGGCACCTGTGGAGAAAAGAGGAGTGGAATCTTCCATGGATCATATCTTGGGATCGGTGCTCTAGGAATCCAAATGTTTTAGCTGGAGAAGCACTGCTGAGTCTCATAAAAGAGGGGAGGGTGAAACTGGAAGAATGTGCAATGGGACCAGAATTCCAAATAATGAGGAGTTAGTCAGAACAGCATGTTCAGAACAGGCATCAGAAGTAGTTTTAAAGTGAGTAGAGCAACTTAAAAGGACCATGGCCTGGCACTCTATTAACAAGTGTCATTACAGACCAGTGACAATCTGTTTACCTAATAATAACCTGAAGGTGATATAAGATCTAAAAAATGCTTCCAAATGATCAACAATATTCCATCTAGTAGAATATGCTATCTTGTGTAAGATGCATTGAATGCTTTAAATAAAATGTTAATATGAACAAAATGTAAAAACTATAACAATAAAAACATAAAAATATATAGAAAATTATTTGAATAATTTTTGTCAGGGAAAAGATCTTATGGTAGGTAGGAAAGTTGGGAAAAATACTATTATTATTGTTGTTTTAGTTAGGTTTGGCTAGATCATAATAACCACAAATTGACCCTCAAATCTCAGAAGTGTGACCCAAGAAAGGTTTCCCTTTTGCTCACATCCCAGTCTGATACACTTTGGGGAACTTCCTCCATCTTGGAGCTGCACCATCTGAACCACCAAGCTTCCCAGGCCACCGCAGCAGGGAGGAGAGAGAGGAGGTAAATGGGCCCAAAGCTCTCCCTGTTGTCCCTGTTCCTTCTGTCCATGGTTCATTGGCAAAGTGGTCACCTTGTCAAACTGAACTGCAAGGGAAGCTGGGACTGTAGGGAAGGACAATGGATACTTTGATCACTGTCTCTGGCATATGAGTAATGACTCAAAAGGCTTTACTTGGCCATAATTCCTTCCAAACATTTTCATTAGAAGCACACATTAAATGAAGAAGTCAACTGACTCTGTACTTGACATCTGTGCTTCAACATTGGCCCAAGAAGATACATCTTTTGGAAAATAAGTAGCACGTTCATCTAGCTTAATATTTCACAACGGCATACACCTCTGTAAAATGTTAATATAATTAATTTAAAACAATCTCGTTGGATGTAGCAATTGCTATATAATGGTTATGCTCAAGCTCCTATTGGATGGAAAACTTTAATATTTTTAAGTTTTTTTTAAGTTTATTTATTGTTTTTGACAGAGAGGGAGATACAGAGACAGAGAGAAGGGGGAGGGCTCAGAACAGTCTCCATAGTTGAACATCATCGGTTTTTCCACATAGTTTTATTCCACAGGTGGGTGGGGCTGCACAGGGCAGGAACTGGGCCAGGGTCTCGCCCAGGTGAGAACTGAACTGGGAGAGCTCCCAGTTCAGCATATGAGTCCGCACAGGCCGGGGCCTCGATCCTCGGTCCCTGGGGCTGCAAAGTGAGCGCTTAACCCACTGAGCCATCCCGGCTTCCCCTAGGAAAACTTTAAAGATTTAGACATGCAGCACACCAGAGAAGGGTGAGATAAGACAAGGCTGCTGCATCCCACGGACCCAGGGAGCATCATTTGTGTTTCCTGGGTATGAGTGGTGTGATGCAGGGTCCTTCAAAAAGAGAAAGGTGAATGTCTCCTTGGAGCTGAGCAACACAGCAGTACCAAGTAGAAAGCTGGGAAAATATTCATTTTAATCTTTATTGGAAAACATCTGCCGTAGAAACCATCATTATAAACTCTGAAAAAGAGAGCAAATATGAAATAAAAATTAGAGAGAAGTTTTGCCTCAAACCTTCTGTTAGGGAGCAGGTGAAAACAAGAACTAATAAAATCATTTAGCTGCTGGGTTGAAAATGTGAGTAAGCATAGAAATAAATGAAAAAAAGAAGCACAGGCACCAGCATTTTGGAACAAGGCCAGGAAAGTGAAAATTTAAACAGCAGAAAACTATTAGAACTTCTGAGGCTTTCCCACAAGAATCTCCCCCATGACTAAATTATTTCCACCACTTTTCATTACTCTGTCTTGAATCTGCTTATGAAGTAATTTTATTAATTTTTACAAACATGCCAACATCTATGCATCCGAATAAATGTTGTTTCATTTAGAGTACTCACCTATAGAAGCTGATTTGATTGACCTTATCATTGTCCAAATATTTCTGGAAACTCTTCTTTTGGAATTGCCTTCAAAGTTAGCATTGCATTCTTTTGAATGGTGATAAATTGTTCTAAAAGGAAGAATCGGATTTAAAGCCACCAAATGTCATTTGAAGCTACGTTTACTGCATAAGGCAAATTATTGTGCTGGTTAATATCATGTTACACTTTAAAAAAATTTTTTTTTAATATGTAAAGACATAAAACTCTAACAGTGAATATCATTTTACTATACCCTACACAAAAGTCTGGAAGATACTTTGCTAAACTGTTTTAAACAAAGGCAGCTAGTATTTATATTATTAGTAGAAATTATTGAACAGAAATCTCTGTGAAATTTATTACATTTACTTAAGCAAGTCATACTCCTAGAAGCTATGTAGAGGGTCTATGTCATTATTGTTGGATAATACTACCTTTCCTGTGTGGGTGTGTTCTTATGTGATGAACAAAACTTTTATCTAATTTTTGTATGTTTTGTATTTCCCTGATTCATTAGTGAGGAATAAAATGTTGTTCATTTTGTTTTTTTGTTTTTTTAATTTGTAACTAGTCTTTTAATTTGTAACTAGTCTTTTTTAGTAGTCATTTGTGTATCAGAAACAGTAACTTGTTGCCTGTCTTCTGATGGCATTCTAATTAATTATTATATATAAGATATTCATGGTTTTAAATAAGGTATGTATTTAAACACAAATATAGGGGAAGCTGGGATGGCTTAGAGGGTTGAGTGCTCACTTTGCAGCCCTGAGGACATAGAATTGTATCCCAGCCCCGCCCTGGCCCCAGCCCTGGCTCCTGTGGACCCATATGCTGAACTGGGATGTGCTTCGCACGCTGGAGCCCCTCAGTTCAGTTCTTGCCAGGGCCCATGCGGAAGGCCCCCAGTCCAATTCCTGCCCTGCATGGCCCCCACCCACCTGTGTAGTAATGAAACCATGTTGAAAATTGATGACGTACAAATATGAAGACTGCTCTGGGCCCTTACCTTTCTCCCTATCTTTGTCTCTGTCTCTGTCTGTCTTTGTCAAAAACAATAAAATAAATCTTTAAAAACAAATATATACATACATATATATATATATATATATATATATATATATATATACACACACACACACACACACACACACACATATATGCACATATATATTCTACATGTTAATATAAAGAGATAGGTTAAATATAGCTGTGGGTTTTTTTCTAAGTTTCCTACCTACTACTTAAGGTCTTTTCCTTGACCAAAATTTTGCCTATAATCTTCTGTTTTTATTTTCATATTTTTTTTAATATTTTGTACGTAATAAAAATTTCATTTGAAAGTGATTTCAAAGGGGACCCTCTAGAAGCCAATTACCATTTTAAGTTCCAATAGCTCCTTTCTCACAGTTCATTCCTTTCTAACTAAATTAAGTCTCCTAACTGTTTTCACTGATATATTTGGAAATAATAAACTACTTTCTTTTATAATAATCCACAAAAATTTTTCTTGGCTTTCCTCCAATCTATTAAAATAAATTTAATTCAACAATCACTTAATGTCTATTGTTGTCTACTGTGTATCAAGAATTGGGGAAACATCGCCTTAGACACAAATAGGTGTTTATATGACCTGGTGATTTCCTATAGGGCACTTGCAAACTTATTAGATGAGATATTACTCCTGAAACAGAAGCTCTACAGAGTTTGCAGAGTTAAGCTTTATATAAAGGGGCAATTTTTCACACACTAATCATCATTTAGAATTTGGTGGCGGGAAGGGAAATGGCAAAAGAAGGATGTATGTGGGGGGTTGTCCTCTTGTGGGAAAGAAAAAATCAATTTTCACTTTTTTTTTTTTTTTTTTAGTTTGTGTGTAGTTACAGGTAGGAAATGTTCAGGGAGGAAATCAGTTTCCTAAGTTTTTAGAACCAAAACACTTTGGGGATTGAATTTTTCTTTTGCTAAAGCAACAACTGCAAATGGATATTTATATAACGCATTAGGTCAACCCTAACAACTTAAGAGTTTATTTTTAGATTTCTGCTTGGCCAAGGGGGAAATATGGTAAATGAACCTTATGTTCTTAAATGGACATGCAGTTGAACTCAAAATATCTCAAAAATCTGACAGAAGGCACTGATGAACATCAGCTTTCCTAAACATTATTAGAAATCCTTTAACAATGATAACGTTACTACTGGTTTCTTCCCTTTTTTTATTTTTAACTTACTTTCAGTTTTAGTACACACAATCTCTACAGTTTTGAAAATGCCAAAACAAAGAGAATAAAGGTTATGTAAACATAGAGATGTAAATAGGAAGTCCAGTAACTTCAGCTGACCATGTAGCAGAGTTGTGCTCTCCAAAGTGGAAGCCACCAGCCATGTGTTGCTAAAAGGGGAAGAATCCTTTGAAACATGTAGCAGTGTTGAATACACACTGGATTTCTAAAAGGAAGTTTTACAAAAAGAATATAAAAATATCCATTCAAATGTTTATATTGCTTAAATGGTGGAATGGTAATACTTTAAACATAATTGGTTAAGTAAAACACATGATCAAAATTAATTTACCACAGGATCGAATCCCGGCCCCGGCCCATGCGGACCCATGTGCTGAACTGGGGAGTGCTCCCAGTTCAGTTCTCTCTCTCTCTCCCTCTCTCTCTCTCTCTCTCTCTCTCTGTCAAAAACAATAAAAAAAAAAAAAATTTAAGCCTAAAATTAATTTACCTGTTTGTTTGTTTTTTAATGTAACTACAAAAAAAAATTTTAATTGCAAATGTGACTCACAAAGTATTTTGTGCAGCATTCTAGTGAAGCAGTGGACTTATGAGTTGGGCTTTGAAGTAAAGCTACCTGGATTTAAATCAGACCATTGATGCACCAGTTGGATGACCTTAGGCAAGCAGTGTGGGCACTCTGTGCTGCAAGTTTCCCTATATATAAGTTGTGAATGATAAAAGATTTCCTATATCATAGGGTTGTGTGAGGGTTAAGTGTGCAAAGCCAGGTGCACAGCAAGAGTTCCCTAAGGGTTGGTTCTATCATTTTTACTTCAGAATTCAGAAGAGTGAGATGTTTTTCTGCATGAAGAAGCTCTCAAAAGGAATGTTTTAGTTACAATCAGAACTTTGCTATAATAATGTTATGCTTACCCATCATCCCCACTCTCCTGCAGCCAATGTATGGCATTGAGAAGAAATTAAACTATGTTTTTAAGAAGGAATATTTTCAAGATTTGTAGATTCCCTCTAGGTACTTTTCACTCTCCATAGCTGAACTCCGTTCTCTGAGGAAGCCAAGGCAATTAGACAAAACTACAGATGTTTGTCATCTCAAAGAGAACAAATGGGTTTGATACAGTGATCTGACTTAAAAAATATTGAGATCATATATCTGATGCCCTGAAGTCATGGCATGAAGTCATGAGGACTATCCTAAAAATAGTCATAATAATCACTTCTATTGAGTTTTTCCTGCTTCTTAAGCACTATCCTTGAGGGCTTTACATGTTTGTCTCATTTAAATTTATACAACAGTTCATTGAACTAGTATCTCCTTTTTATTGTGAAATGGTAGCTCAAAGAGGATACGTAATTGCCTGAAATTATGCAGTCAGTGGCAGGCAAGGACTGCTCCTAACTCATATGTGTACCTGTGTTGCTAGGATTCTTATTAGATCTCAGACAACTATCAATGGGGCTGTATAGCATGAACCACAGCCCTGTGGGGAGAAAATGACTGCTCTCATTTTATAGAAAGAATATGACATTAGTGAAAAAGAAATAGTTATTAGATCATCACATTGTTTCTGTTTGAGAATGACTTCAGAAGTTGAATAATTTTCATAAATTCTTGTAACTCACTGTGACATTTTTGAGGTAAACAAAAGTCCACATTTCACTTATCTCTGCTCTCACACTACATAATACAACACTAAGCACAAGGTTAATGCCTCCTTAATGATTGTTGAATGAATAAGTATATGAGTCTGTGTACCACTAGCCTTTCTCAATGAGGGCTTAAAATCTCAACCACAGAACACAAAAATGTTTTGAGTAGTTATATACTCAATTCTCCCAAGTATGTACAGAGCAAATGCCATTCTAGACCTGCAGGGAAGAAGTTGATTCATTATACGCAATAGATGCCTTAGGACATCAGGACCTAATTCCTTGTTGGAATCCAAACAGTACAGTTCATATCTAGATTATTCTGTAGTCTTTGAGGACTATCTTGACTTTAGTCAGGGGTGACAAACTACAGCATGGGACAAAGGTGACTCATAACCTGTTTTTAGAAGGCTTCTGAACTGAAAATGTTTTTATATTTTTGAATGTTTATTAAAAAAAAACAGTATATGCAACAGGTCATATGTGGTTTGCAATGCCTATAATATTTACTATGTGACTCTTTGCAGAACAATTTTGAACTGTGCTTTAGGACAAAGTTTGTCTATATCCAAGTGCAGCAGAATTACCTTAATCGATAATATTTAAGAAGGCCTCTGTGATCCACAGTTCCCAAATTCTTCCCTACTAATTTATCTTCAGATACAAATCTGTTTCCCTTTGTACATAGACATCAAACAACAGTCTTACCCCTCCTTCCTCCATAAGTCTCTATGAAAGCACACACACTTTCTTCAGAATGACATAGAAGGCAATGCCTTGGACTTGCAGAAACATGGGTGCCAAGCTCAGCTTTTATTAGCTGTTGCTTATTAGGTGATAAAGTTCAATATGTCATAGTTAATTTCCTCATTCAGCAGTCGTATGTACAGCAGACTCCTATCAATCGTGCTTCTCAGTGTATAGCATCTGTATTGGTTATCTATTGCTGTGTAACAAATGACCCCAAAGCGTAGTGATGTTGAAAAAAACTACATTTATTATTTCATAATTTTGTGGCTCAGGAATTTAGGTAACCTTAGCTGAATTCTGCAGCTCAGGGTCTCTCACGGTACATAATCAAGGTGTCAGCTGAGTCTGCAGCCTCTCAAGATGCCATCTGAATGTACAGTTGAACTGGGGTAAGACCTGATTCCAAGCTCAATAGCTTATTGTTGGCAGGATTCAGGTTTTTGCAACACTTGGTTGGTTCGTGGCTGCCATCAATTTCCTGCCATGGGGCCTTCCCATAGAGCAGCTCACAATATGGCTGCTGATTTCATCAAATTGAACAAGCAAGAGAGTGCTGGCAAGACAGAAGTCGCAGTCTTTGTAAACTAAGTTCAGAAGCAATATCCCATCATCTTCTTTATATTCTATTAATTAGAGTCAAAGCATTAAGTTAGCTGACATTCAAGGTAAAGAGATCATACCAGGGTGTGAATTTTGGGTGGTAGTGATCATTAAAATCAATTTTTGAGGGCTGCCTTTTACATCATGATTGTCATGGGCCAGGGAATCCATAGGATAGAATAAGACTGGCATAGCAGGACTGGAGAAAAGGCAAAACCCAGTGGAGTGTATCAGTATCTCTAAGAGGGCATGTGATGAGCACCACAGCTCTGGAATAAAACAGAAGTGAACGCACTCACTTGTTCTGTGACTTACAAGCTACATACCCTTGGAGAAGTTACTTTATATCTGAGTCTCTGTTTCTTCAACTGTAGAATGGAGATAATACTTATCTTTCAGAGTAGCTATAAACATTTTTTTTTACGTAAAATGTAGAAAGCATCAGCAAAGCACTTGGCATATGGTATACAGTCAATAACAACAATTATTATTTTCCTTCTTACCTTCATATTAGTCTATCAAGCTAGCAATCAATACACTTCAAATCACAAAGCTCTCTACAATGAAAATGAAATCCAGGAACGAGGTTTCAGAGAAAACAGCATTGCAATAAAAATAATATATTAGTTGAACACTTTGCACTTAATAAAGTGTATTTATTTTACTTGTTTCTCATAAACTCTGTGAAGACAGTTTTAAGACTTATCTAGGCTCCTATTTATAAAATGGGAAGACTAAGAAATAGGATTGCACAGTGAATCAGTGTATCAGAAAGTACCTCTGAATTGATGAGGAAAGGGTCTGGGTATCTGGTGATGTCAAGACCAACAACCTGCTGAAACTAGAGGTATGTATGAGGCAGAGGCCACATGGTCAGGAATCTAAAGGGTCCCATACACCAAAGGATGAAGCAAACCAGCAGTCAGCAACCAGGAAACAAGTGGTCGGCCTTGCCTAGACCAGAACAGAGCAAATATGTAACAGAAAAAAAAATTAAAATGCAGGCAGAAAATAACCATGCCTGAATGTAGAAGAGCAAGTCAAGGGAAGGCCAGGTGGTGAAAGAGTCAGGGGCCTGCCTAACAGAAGAAGAAACAAAGAGGAGCTTCCAGCAAACAGAATACTCAGGCGGAGCTTTGAAAGCCACACGGAGGTTACAGGTTACGAGGGAGCTAGAACAGAGCACCCGCTCCCATGGTGGGGTTGGGGGAGCTCCAGTGTAGACAGAGGAGCTTCCATAGGCTGATTCAGAGAAGTCACGAGGTTGAGCTTGAGTTAAGAGTGAGGACTCTATCCTGATAGTAGCCTACTTCCAGAGCAGACTAGTTTTAAGGAGGGGGATGACGTGATCAGATTTGTACTTTAGAAAAATCATTTGGAGTTTGAGAAAAGAATAGAGTAATGGGGGAACAAACTCAAACAAAATGATTTATTCCCAGAGAAAGTTTTGAGAAGACTATCGAATCAGAACAATCTAATTTTATACACATTTTTCCATGGTGTGCTTTATACCTAGTTCCATTTTTAACTATTGTAAGTGATTCTCCTTAGAGATACATCTGTTTTATTATGGCAACTACTCTAATGGGCACCCTAGACTATGAGTCTTTTTCAGAATGTAAGATACTGTGATTAACTTCACTTTTTTTCACTAACTTCCTAAAGAAACACTGAGCTGGGTTTTGATGGCAACTGTATTTTTTTTTTTTTTTTTTTGTCATTTATAGTTGGGTTTATATTCTATTTCAGAAATGATAATGGAGCAATAGTTTGTTTTTAGGGAAATAAATGAGCCATAGAAAACAATTTTATCACTTGTTAGTGGCATGTGCCAGTCTGCCTGGCAGTGCATGACAATAAATGCCTTTCTTGCATTATGGAAATTATAAATTTAAATATGACTTCATTTTGAAATGCATTTGGAAGGGGACAAGATACACATCATGCATATCACAAGCACAGTAAAGCATAAAATAGTTGCACTTGACTATTTTCACACAGCCTCTTAAGACTTCTTTAGTAGTAAGAATGAAATGGTATGTAAACAAATGACACACTACAGTCAGCTAACGTTCTTAGAGTTGAATATGTAATTCTACGGCATCAGTAAAACAAATGGGTGTGTGTGTGTGTTTGCACGCGCGCATGTAGAAACAGTGGCACAGTATTTAGAAAACAAAAATATTATTATGGACCCATGATTTACATATGCCACAGGTGACCCTAAAATTTTGTTTTTCCCTAATTACTTTCTTAAGTTTCAGAACTAAATGCCGAACTATTGAGGGTTGATGCTATGTGGGGATCATTAGTGCTATTCACCAAAAATTTCTGCTTCTCTTCTCAAGCACTGGATAGTACAGTAGTTTCCTGTCCCTTTAAAGTTAAAAGCACCTGTGTGACTCACTTTGGTCAATGAACTGTATTTTTAAAAAGTGTTATGTGTCATATGAGTATATAAGAAGCAATAGCTGTCATCACTCTGGCATGGCAAGTGGGCATGTACAAGGTGGTGCCCATTCCATAAGGCTGAGTCTCTGGGTGATTACCAGAGGCCCATTATAGGCTTGGCAGATGTGCAGCATAAGCAAGAAATGAATGTGTATTTTTATTGCAGCAAAACTAGCCTATCTTGGATAATATTGATATGGATACATAGTCATGGAGTGCTACCATAGCAAATAAACTTAAAGAATAAGTCAGTGGCTAAGGGCTAGGTTGTGGAGAGTAAGCAGACTACCATTGGAGACTACAATAGTCATCCACAATATGGATGTTGTACCCAAACATTTTGTAAAATTGTTGCCAAATGTTTGATAATATGGATAGCTGAAAATACAGCTCTAGAGCAGTAGTTCCCAACCTTTTTCCACCTGTGTGCCCCCTTTTAAACCCATTTCTATCAATTGTACCCCTTGTTTTTAAAATAGCTGTTTTTAAATACTGATATTTTTGTTCAGTGCCTAGCTTGATGTAAAATTATGGAAATGAGGGAATAAGTTAGGGAAAAAATTACACTAAAAGTACAAACCACAGATTTAATTTTATAATATTCATAACAGTTCAATATTGTTACTGATTATTTTTCCCATACCCCTGAGTGGCCCAGCATTGCCCCTGGGGGTACGTGCACCACACTTGGAAACCAATGCTCTAGAGAGGAAAAATATTTAAAAACAGTATTGTAGCAGGGTGAAGAAGAGGGGCCCCTAAAGGAGGGGGCTGCCCAGAGTGGCCGTAAATAAGTGGGCAGGCTCCTCCCAGATCTCCCCTCTGTTACAACAAAACTAGGGGGAGCTGCCCGAGGTAGATATAATTAGTGCTAGTGGACTGAACCTCACAAGAACGGAAACATTGCATGCTGGCAGATGTGAGTAATTAGTGGTAATGGTCTATGATTGACAGGGGAAGAGACCATCGTGTCAACTACTGGCGAGGATACAAACACAGAAGGAGGGCATTTTAGATGGAAGCTTTTGAGCAGAAGTGTTTGGAACCTGGAGGTGTTTGCAGTCTGCAGGAGGCAGGCAGCTAGGCCCATCGAGAACATCAGCAGACCAAGCCTGGCCCTGGGAGCACAGCCAAAGGAGATAAGCAAACAGCCGGCCTTGGCAGCGGCAGCAAGGGAGCTCAGCACTGGAATAGGTGGCTGGAAGACTAGAGACGGCCCCTCTGTTTCTGTGGATGTCTGAGGTCCACCTGAAGGACTAGACACCAGCTGCCATTGCTTCCTAGAGGACAGAGGGCAGAAGAAGTGCAGAGAGGGCCCTCTCCTTTCTGCTTGGGCCTTTTTGGACTTTGCTTTGGACTTTGCCTCAGAGATCTGCATGGAAGATTATTCTGCAGCCTCCGGTCTTCTCCAAAGAATGGTATTGTTAAAAGGGAGAAGGGCTCCGGGTGCAATCTAGGGCAGGTCTGGGGCCGGCAGCAGGGTTATTTCTCTTTGTATGTTGTGTGTAGCTTTGAAATAAAGGCTCCTCTCCTTTCTTCCACCCAACCTCCAATATCTCGGGTAATGGGGGCCCTTGTAATAAACGATTATTCCATGACCCAACTCCTGTATCAGTCTGTTGGCTGAACAGCGCAGGCAGCACAAGCCTGGACCCAGTTTCCCTCCAATAACAGTATTAGTGGCATGTATTGATTGCTATTAATACCAGTTATCTGTATTTTACATGGCACCATAGAAACAGATGACCTGAGAAATAATCAAGTGGTTTGCAAACAAGGAAAAAATAGAAAGTGTCCAGAAATATTAAATCCATAATTTCTAAAGATTATTTTCAACTTTTTAAAATGAGATATATTTGACATACAATGTTGTATACATTTAAGTTATACAACATATTGATTTCACGCATTTATAATACAAACAATTGCCATTGTAGCTAGTTAACACTTCTCTTGTGCCACATAATTATTATTTCTTCTAGTGCTGGAAATGATTAAGATTTAGTCTCTTAGCAGGTTTAATGATTAGAACACAGTTTTGTTGTCTATAAGCACTGCCCTGCATATTAGGTCACCAGGAGTTATTCATCTACTAGTTGCAAGTGTGTACCCTTAAACAATATTCTCCCATTCCCACCCCTACCCCCCAGCCCCCAGCCTTGGGTAGCCACTATTTTACTGACTGTAAATCAATGCCTTTTGAATGTTTAAGATACCACTTGATATTAATCCTATAGTTAGAATTAATCCTGTTGTCAGATTTTATTGAAATAAAATTTCTCAAATGCTCAGCTAATGCTATGCCTTCAGTTTTATTGTAACTAAGAGTTGCCTCTTTCATAGTTGCCACCGTGTAACATTAAATAAGTGATTTTCTGCTATAAATTCACTATAGAGTAACTGTTTGTAGAGTGCTATTAATAACAGCAGTTTAGCTCTGAATATACGCTTCAGGTGGAGAACTAAAAGGCAGAAGATGAACCATAAATCCTGGTGCTGGGAGAGAGAATTGGGATATTCAAAGAGATGGGCCCCAGACTAAGATTTGTGATCTTTTGTATCCTAATCATTATGCTCAACAACAGGGAGAATTTAAAATAGTTGTATTTCTACAATGGATAAAGAGGTAGTTTACACAGGATATTTCTATTTGGGTTAAAAATAGAAACTACATAAAAGCAAAGAAACCACCAAATAGTTAAGATCCACTTGAACAAAAATAGCCACTTCCGAGTTCAGCTATATTTGCAATAAGGCCCACTGATCACCCCAAGCATTCTAAAAACATCCCCCCTTTTTTTCTTCTTAAAAGACAATATCCAAACCAAACCAAACAAACAGGGAAGACAAGTTATATAATCTACACACTAAAAGACTAACCATTTTTATTTCTTATTGCATTGAATTAGAAAGGAACACTCAGTCCTAGAACATGGTAATCAATCTCTTGTTCCTTTGTCCACAACTACAAATAGGAGATAGTTCAGAGCCATTGCCAATCAGAAAATACAACAAAGCCCTATTAGCTTCTCATTTGTTTACTGGCAGATCACAGGCCACTTCCCTCACATCTCAGACATCCTGTTAGCTCTTAGAGGCTCCATCCAGGCATACCAAGAGTGCTTCAGAAAAGAAAGAGCATCTGAAAAGGCTGCTCTTTTTTGTTCTGTGACCATGTCATAGTTGATTGGAGTTTTTTAAATATTTTCCACCCTTGTTTGTTTCTTAATGCTGTACCAAGATATAATTTGTATGGAAGCCAAAACTGGAGACATGCTGAATACGTGAATAGTGAGGAAGTGGTTTCCTTAGCAATAACAGGCATGTGAAAGTCAAAACTTCCTTTCCTTCTCATGTGACCTTTTTTGAAAGCAATTCAGATAGAGGACAATGGAATTGAATTCCAAGCACCCACAGTGTTCATGAATTGCTAAGCAATGATTCACCAAGCACCCAAATTACTCTAGACTGCTTGAGCATTTTATTAGTGAAATTGCTTTGTATTTAAATTTTCCTTCCTCACTTCGTAGTCAGTTTTCCTCATGCCTACAGGCTACTTTTCCACCACGCTGAGAAAATGTAGATATATAGAGCAGTCCTAAATAGTGATTAATAGAAGGACTTTAGAATGTCAAGAGTTAGAACATTACATACAATATTCATAGCTATTTGCTACCCTTGGATACACTAGATCCTAGATACTTACAGAAAGATTTATTTGATAACTGAAATCTGTTATTTACTCAGGATAAATAATATAATTTAATTGTTTGGCATCTACTTACATAATATTTTAGAAACACTGAAGCTTTCATTCATTCCAAATACAAATTTACCTTGACCCACATATCTTTTTTAAAAAGTGTGGGAAAGGGACTATATTTGGCTTAGAAATTCCATGTTCTGGTTAGTCATCAAAGGTTAAATAGCAGTAACTTATTAAACAATGTATTAGTAAGCTGGAACTTCAAGGTGTCATGCTCTTTTGCCTTTAATTAAATTACAGTGTACTTGATGAGTTAGACAAGGTCATCCTAGGAGCTCTATATTTCTCTTTATGGCCTTTTAATCTGAAACTCACTAATATTACTCAGCTTCTTAATATTGTAATTCTGTGAAGTGAGCATTGCTAGACAGACCCAGGACCAAGCAAGTTATGTGACCTTTCCTCTGTGTTCCTTGTGTAACACAGAGCTAATAGTGACTCATTTTGGGTTACTGTATTATACTCCTAAACTGTGTAAAGAGAGGGCCTAGTAGTAAATGTCACATAGTAGAAGCTCAATAAACATGTTTTGCTTCTTTCCTCTACATGTCCTTTCCATTAGGACATTTTAAATTCAAACTACTCTGCTCTGCTCCTATTTTCATGGCTCTCCTAGACTTAGAAGTGGTTTTACATAGAACCGTCATATTCAAGTAGGCCCCAACCATTTTCTTCCTTGATATTAAGTAAATAAGGGGTGAATCCTAATAAAAGTGTAAGGATCTCCAGTGAATTCACTCTCTGGCTACTTTCTACAATGCTTGGGAGGGTGGTTAACAAATAATCTGAGCTGCCCAAGCAAGCAGGGTAATTTTCCATATCGTCTGACCATGACAGCAGAAATACAAAGATTGCAATATTCTCATTTGCCCAGCACATATTGCACTTTGGCAATGAGAGAGCTCAGGATATGTATCCCACAGTGTATGTTTACTGGGTGCCTTCAGTGAAAACTGGTTCTCATTTTTAGTGTTATCAACCTTAGGAACATCCCTGTTCCTTTTCTAACCAAGGCTGGCCCTGGCAGGTGGGCACTAGCTAACACTGCTGATGTGACTAGTCCAGCTGCCACCAGAACCAATGTCATGTGGAAAGTAATTGATTGTGTTTTGGAGTAGAATAACCAGGGGAAAATAGTGGAGAAAAAAAATGTAACAGCGATTAGTAATTGCTTGCCAGAATATTTTTGTGTTTAGTAGTTGACTCAGCTGGGCAGACAAAGGAGACTCCAGGAGTAAGGAATGACCTTGGCTAAGTCACTTTATCTCTCTGGGCTTTGGAACCTTGTATTAAACAATACATTGTCAAACTGTGTTCCATAGAGCTTTGGAGTTTTGTTGTGCTGGGAACTGGGGAGAGGTGATAAAAGAGACTCTTCGTAGGCAGGATTCTAGGTGTCTGAACTCATAAAAGCTCTTCTTTTATCTGATTTTTATATACTGATCTAACTTGTTAAAGAGGTCCTTTGACAGAAAATAAGAAAAGCTAAAGACATAGGCTAGATATTTTCTAATTTCTTTTGAGCCTTGACATTCTAGAATCGTACGAGTACAGATTTATAGATTGGAATTCATAGAAAAACCAATTAGCAAATACAAAACTACCACAAATACACGAAACACAAACTTTGTTCCATGACATAAGACTATTCTAATCTTAGCCAGAATCTTATAAATATCTGTTTTGGTCAACATGGTATTGAGAAAGATGTCATAGATAAGTTTTTATTAAATCAGTGGCAATTAGTTGAAAGAAACAAAAAAAGGCAACAAAATATGATATTAACACACTTGTAAATCAGTATGGTTCTCCCTATAACTCAGGGAGGAAAAAGTCCCTAACATCAAAAATGCATTTGGGGCTATCTCACATTTATCTATTTTACTAATTCTTTTTGACCTTTGAAAATACCAAAGGCACCGTTGGGTGTGCAAAGTGCACGTATTAAAAGTAGGTAATATTTTGTCCACGTTGTCAGGAAACCATAGGAAGAACTACGATCCCAAAGGGGTGTTGGCAGCCCCCTTTTTAGTCACATAGTCGTTCTCTCAGGAAGAGTTGGGGTCACTCACTGTAGCATCTGTTTTTTAAGAGGTGACTTGTTTGATACCTGTTTCCTATTATCCAGTGTTGTCAGAAAAGGCTGGAAGTAAAGCAGTTAAGTCTTTCTGGCATGGTTTTACCCTATTAAAAGGCTATTGTTGAACAGTTCAAATTGGGATGCTCTGATTGTTAGCATGTTCAGCAGGCTGTGATTACAGTAATTACAGACCTGTGAAGGTCAAATTTATAAAACTGAATATAAACTGGAAGTGAAAATAAACTGGGACAATACATTGCACTGGCTCTTTCTACGCTCTTTGGGATTTTGTTGTTGTTGTATGAGTTGCCAAGTAGGAAGTCTGTAATAAAAAAAAAAAATGAAAGTCATTGATTTCACAGTTTGACTTTGACTACTTGGAATCGCTACTCCAGGTACTGAAGTGAAAGCTACATTGCACTTTCAGGTCCAGGTATGTTTTTTGGCTCTATTATCTTTCTCTCTAGTCTAGGCTTTAAATTTGTGTGACGTACCTAGGTACTTTTTAAAGCACATCATGAATCTTCAATGTTTTCCTTCCTTATTTTTCTCTTTGCAAGAATGTTACATTGCATAAGTAGACAGATACAATATTTTTTTCTTTCTTTCTTTCTTTCTTTCTTTTTTTGTAAACGTGTTGAATTGTGTGATATTAGCAGAAACAGCTCTCACAGAAAAAGAACCCACAAAATTATATGAAAATAAATAGGAGAAGCAGGGATGGTTCAGCTGCTTAAGCATCCGCTTTGTGGCTCTAGGGACTGAGAATTGAAGCCCGGCCCCAGGCCATGCCGACTCATATGCTGGAATGGGGTGTGTTTTCCACGCAGGAGGCCCCCCAGTTCAGTTCTTGCCCCCCAGCTAGGCCCCTGGCTCAAGGGGGTGCGTCTCCCATGCAGGAGACCCCAGGCCCAGTTCCTGTCCTGTGCGGTCCCCGCCCACCCACGTAGAACAAAACCGTGTTGAATAAAAACTGATGATGTGCAGCTATGGAGACTGCTCTGGGACTAACCCCTTCTCTCTGTCTCTCTCTGCCTCTGTCAAAAATAATAAAATAAATCTTAAAAAAAAGAGAAAATAAATAAAATAATCTTACTATAATTGCCTATCCAGAAACAGAGTAAAATTATTTCTCAGGTTCACTAAATATAAATAAGTGTTATTTTCCTTTGTTCTTACTGATGGCCTCAAACAACGGTTTAAGTAATAATTAAGCAAAAATAGAATCTATTATCATGTTGAGGAGGGGAGAAAAGTAGAAAAATAAATACAAATCTTTTCTACACAGCAGATAGTTTGTGTAGTGCTAGGAAAGGGTATGGGGTCAGAGCAAAGGTTCTATCTGAATAACACCAAAAGAATAGAGGTAGATGGAAATTAATCAATTACCAAACTCCAGATGTTGTATCTATCCAGAGCAAAGTTATCTGAATTTTGGCCATCTGAAATTTTCATGTTTCTTCCAGATGTTTGCTTTCAGGTAAATGAAGTCATAACCCCACATGTCTGATTTCCTTATAATTTATCATATTGTTCAAAATTTAAAGTGGCTTATGACAAGAACAAGGATAGGATAATATGAGCTGTTTTTCATGTTTTAGTAGAAATGACATTGTTAAATAATGAAATTATGTCTCTCATACAAATATAGAATGAACATATGTCACAGATTTTATTTAACTCATAATTAATGCAGAAAACAGTAAAATGTTATAATTGGTCCAAAGGGGAATTCTAAGAACTTAAACGGATGTATATAAATATATATATAAAGGAATTTTGAAGTGAAATTACAAAAAGATGCAAAGGTATCTATCCACAGGGTAATAGTCAATGGCATTTTACCAGGCACAATTATTTTTTTATTTCTATAGACAGTAGTCATTTGTGCCAGCACCAGTTTTCTGGAATTTACTAAGTTGTAAAATAGCTCAAAGACGATGGAAAACAGAAATAAACCAGAAGAGTGCACTAAACAGAACACTTGCTAGTCTTTTTTAAATTCCCATTTCAAAGGCTTTATTCATAAAAGACTGTTTACTAAATGAAAATTACCTAGGTATACAAATTTTCCAACTCCTCATCGAATTTTATATAATAAGACCTAATTTAGCGCCTTCTTAGGCACTCCCAATTACATTGTTGATTCTTATAGATGTCTTGCCTTGCTACCACTTCATGTTTAAACTGCCTCCTATGCACCCTGTTGCTGAGGGTGCGGTGCGATTCCTGCCCTAACCTAGGGTGATGGGAATGGCCAATCACACAACACCTGACACTGGATAGATGCACTCAACAGCAATGTTAGTCACATATATGCACAGGCCAAGGGAGGAGGACATTATGGTTTGGTTTTAACAAGGTACCATCTTCTGTAGCTTATATTATTTTTGACATATTAATACTTACAAGGGGAAAGAGTTGCAGTATTGTGGTAAAAAGAAAAGTTGCCTGACACAATTAGGGAAGGGCTCACATGAATCCTTTGTCATATTCTTCACTGCAGACACCTGAAAATTTACTAACACCACTCCCAACTTTGTCTGCCTGGAAAATAATACTCATCATCAAGCTTCAACTCATGCATGACTTACTCCATGGAGAATGTTCTTCCTCTTTCTTCCTTGTCCTTCCCAGAATTGGCCATGCACTCATTGTACCCTAAATACATTTGTATTACTGTATAAGGCACTATGTACTTATAAGTGCGTAAGTACACTTTTTTTTTTCCCTGTTAGACTGGAAGCAATTTATGGGTAAGGCCCATAATTTAATCACCCTCTCATCCTGAACACTGAACCCAATGAATAGTACATAAAGAATTTAAGAAATATTGTTGATGGTACTCACTAAGTACATTATACATTTGAGAATAAAGCCTAGTACACAGCTTTATTATTTAGGAAAGGCAATTCTTTCTTAGAGTTATCATTATTACATAACAGATCCACCATTAGTGGCTACAGAGTTTAGTAGGTAAAGAGAAATGGGAACTCACCTTTAAATAAGTCTCCATTTAAGCATTATGTTACAAGGTATTTATTTCATAAAGATTTGCTCATATTCTCTTGAGCAGCAGCATCAATGAAAACCCCACTTCTAGTGGCTCTAAGACTCCAGCTGGCATTTGTCTTTGGTGCAAATTCTTGCTTCAAGTCAGAGAAATCATTTTGCTGAGCCTTTTAAAATCATCCACATGTAACAGATTTACCTAACCACTGTTCTTGAGGGAGCCCTGACTAGAAAAATATCCAAATGCCCGTGGCATGGAATAGGATTTACACATACTATATTCTATTTTCCTTTTTCTTTTTTCTTTCTTTTTTTACAAAGCATCGGTTGTCTTCTTGGTTGGTAGATTATGATGATATTCAGTAATGTTTTTTAGCCTCCTTTTATAGGCCCAGAAATAGGGGTGGGGCACGGGGCTCTGTGTTCTAGGAGAAGAGAGACTAAGAAAGTAATTATAGATCAGGGCACCACATGTGGCAGCTGTCAGAGGTAAGAAGAAAGAGACCAAAGGGGCCTTTTTGAAGATAGGCTATAGATTCTGACAGTGATAGTATAAAAGGATTTCCCATTCTGTATTGTAAATCCCCTCTTGTACCCTACAGAGCTTCATGAATTTTGTCAAGCATGATGTGTTTGGGTTTGAGGAATAGAGGGACAGTGGCAGTGGCCTGGGAAAGAATAACGAGGTGGTTGGTGGGGCATGGCTTTGGAGCAGTGGTCCCTAGAAAGAAGTGACAAAAAGAAGCCAGAATAGCTTTATGTAGCATTGAGACCCTCGCTAGAGATTCTCCAAAATGTCTCAGAACAGCTTGGACTTCCTTCAGTCAGGCAGTCTAGGGACTCAGCGGGTTGTTTGATTATCCAGAGAAAGAAGGAGCCTTGAAAAACTGGAGAAATTAGGGGCAATGGGTTACAAACAGACGTCTTAATCTCAAAAAAAAAAAAAGAAGGTAAGACTAAACTTAGTGCTCTTCATGGTGTCTCTCCTGAGGAGCAATGGGTTGCAAGCAAGGGTTCCATAACCTTCCTGTCTTTACTCCTAGTCTTAATACAAAGCATTCTAGACCCAACGGCCTCAGAGGCCCACAAGGCTCCAGGGAAGGCAGATGTCTAGTGAAAAGACAGGAGGATGAGGGAGAGGGAACAGACAGAAAAACACAAGCGTTCCCCTGAACGGTGAAGGAATTCCTCAGGGCACTCTGCACGACTTGCATTAAGAACAGAGGTAATACTGACAGGGAACCTGTAACATAGCACTGGGCACTAACCAAATACGACAGATGAACAGACCAATCCAAATGGCCAGGGCAGTGTGCCAGCCGGGAGATGTGGTGTGGGGTGGCTGAAGATCAGCGTGGGTCCTACAGACAGGAGTGGCCTCCAGCCATCCCTCCATATTGGCCCAGATGACTTCGCTCTAATCAGAGGGACTGCCTAATACTGAAAAGCATCCTGCCTGTGCTGAAGAATTTTTCTGAGGGTGGACTTGTGCATGGCTGGTAAGGAATTCAAACACTTGGGCAGTCTCCTTCCCCCATATGCCCTTTTCCCCCTCCTCCCTTCTTTCGGAGGCTCAAGCCTGAGCTATTTTTCCTCTCCTACTTTTTCAGCATGTTCTGCAGCATGCACTCAGCTCTTAGGAATTCTGTGGGTGGCAAAGGTTTTCTCTTCCATTTCATGTGCTCAGTGATGTGGAAAGAGAAGAAGTATGAACTCTGACACTTTTTTTTTTTGGTGAACATTTTGATGACAGGACAAGTGATAGTCACAAATCTTAAAGCAGCTGGCAGAGGAGATCTGGAAGACACCGTACTTATTACCAGCAGCAGCTCCCCTCTCAGATCATTCATTCCCAAATGCTGGCATGTGCCCAACAGTTCAATTTGGAGAGACTCCTATTTTATTCAACTCCTAAATGGAATAAGTTATGCAATGGTTCATTGAGTAAATACCCATTCTCTCTCTTCTCTAAGCCTTAGGTCTATCCCTCTTGCACCCTAGTCATCTTTGCTATTTCTCTCTTTCATTAAATTCCTTTGAAGTGGTAGATTATTTTTTCTGTCTTTAAAAATTCCTTCTGGCTAGTGGATTTCAGAACTGCAAGTGCTTTAAATTTTTCCCTCCTCTTTTGAATTAATACTGTACTCCACCTTTTTTTTTTCCATTTTAGGGGACCAACTACTGTGTTGTTTTGTATTACATTTTCATTTCAGAAGTGTTTGAAAATGGAACTCATGCCATGCACAAGAATATTTTGCCTCCTCTTAGCTGATTTAATCACATGGATACCATTATTCATGCAATTGCATGAATAATTTATTTCACTGTTGTAAAAGTTTAATAAAAGTTTTCTTGTCTTTATCAAATTCTGTTACTCTTTGTTCATTTTATAGCAGCAACATAATCAGAATATAAAGCCGATCATATCAAAAAGCAATGAATGGCATGGACTGCTTTAAAACTCAAGTATGTTTTATTGACAGACAACCTATGACTATATAAGATATATAAAGAAAATGTTGTATCTTTATAGAGCTAAGCATGAGCAGCATTAACCTATCAGTGCTATTTATAGATTAGAAAAATTTGGAATCACATAATTACAAACTGAAATGCCCAGCCTCATTTGTAATTACTTTCCAATAGAAAACATGTTTTTTGTCCATGTCTATGTGTGTGTGTGTAATCTTCTATTCCCCTGTGTAATACTATATTGGTGATGAATTCCTAATCTAGGATTATTATTATTATTATATTATCATTATTATTATTATTATATTATTATTATTATTTCTGAAATAAACAGAGGCACTAGAAACACATATTTTTTCACATTTAATTTTTCTATTAAACCACCCAATTAGCTATTCTCATCCAATGAAATTACTTTATGGATTAAAAGTTTCTTAATATTTACATGTGTTCCTTAACACTAGCATGACACACCTTATAAACAAGAGCCTTTAACATTTATATCTACATGTTAGTAAAGTCACATTATTATCAAAGTGTGGATGCTAAACTTGCAGGCATGCTCTTTTCATGTAGTAGGGTACTAAATTATTTTTATTTATTTATTTTTCAATTACAGTTGACGTACAATATTATATTATTTTCAGGTGTACAACATAGTAATTAAACATTTATTTACACAGTGATCACCCAATAAATCTAACACCCATCTGACACTATACATAGGTATTACAATATTGTTGACTATATTCCCTAAGCTATTCATTACATTCTCATGACTATTTTTATAACTGGCAATTTGTATTTCTTAATACCTTTCACCTTTTTCACCTATTCTCCCAACTCCCCTCCCATAAGGCAATCACCATTTTTCCCCCCCTCTGTATCTATGAGTTTATTTTTCTTTTGTTTGGTCATTTTTTTAAAAAATATATGTTTCACATATAAATGAAATCATATGGTATTTGTCTTTCTCTGTCTGACTTATATCACTTAGCGTAAGACCCTCTAGAAGAATTGTATTTCTATACTTGCTTTTGGAACCAAGCCATAAATACAGCGTATCATTCTAAACCTCAAAAATCCCCTATGGAAAAAATTGAACTTTTACTTGATTATTCTGCAGTAAGAAACAATTTTTAGATTTTGGTGGTTTAAAATCAAAATGTTTTCTTTCTTGCTCATGTTACATATAGATGGTTCATGTGTTTTATTTTTTTTCTTGGATTCAGACTGAGAATCAGTCCTTATCTGGGGCATTGTTACCATTAAAAAGTAGGAGGAAGAGAATAATGGCAGAATGATGCATTGGCTTTCTGTGTGTCTAGCCAGAACTGGCACATGGCATTACTATTCATATTTCATTAGCCAAGAACAAGGCACATGGTAAAGCCTGGTATCAGGAAGGCATAATCTTCTACATGGATGGTCCATAAATGTGCCCAATAAGGAACCAGCAGTAAATTTTGACATTAATACAATCTACCACACTTAGTGTCCTCATTCTATGGTTCAGGTCACTCACTGGCCAGGTGCCCTATCCCCTCTGAGTCAGTAGCACAGTCTCTACATGGATTGAGTGGTAAACCAATTCTCTCAGTGTATGAGAAGGTTGTTCTTATCAAGTTGGAAATGTGTCTCATAGAAAGAAAATGGAATTTTGGCATGATAGAGGTTGATGAATGAACCAAAGAGTCCAAGAATCAGGAGCTTAAGAAGATATATTGGTAAACAAAAAATAATTGGGCCCTTGGCAATGCACAGAAAGATATATCACCATTAAGTAGCAGGTGAACAACAAAAACAAAACAAGGGAAGCCAAGATGGCTCAGCAGGTTAAGCGCTTACTTTGTAACCCAGGGACTGAGGATTGAATCCTGGCCCTGGCCTGTGTGGACCCATATGCTGAACTGGGGTGTGCTTCCCATGAGAGAAGCCCCCCGTTCAGTTCTTGCCCCCAGGTTAAGCCTCTGGCTAAAGAGCGCATGCCTCCCATGTGGGAGGCCCCAGCTCAGTTACCCCCTGCTCCCTCCCACCTGTGTGGAATGAAACCATGTTGAAAATTGATAATGTACAACAGTAGAGACTGCTCTGGGCTCTCCCCCTTCTCTCTGTGTCTGTGTCTCTGTCTCTCTGTCAAAAACAATAAATATTTAAAAAATTAAAAACAAAAACAGAGAAAATTTAAACATTTCTGAAGTCATATTTTAAACTATTTCAATAATTTAAAAACTAAAATACACATAACTATTTCAAATATCTCATTTAAGACATGAAATGCACCATTGCATTGGATAAATGCACCATGATCACTTAGAAAGGTCAAAGCTAGAAAATTGATAAACACATTTGATAACCTAGAAACATTTGTTTCCAATCATGTGTCCACTGGATAGAGAACAAAAAACAAAATGCAAGGATGTAACATAGAGAATTCAGTATCTATTTACAGGATCAATACATGATAATTTAAAGTAATGACATTTTGTCAGTAAAATATACAGTGATCCCTAAAGGAAGCAGGAGAAGCTTTATAGAAGGTAATAAAACTAATAAATATATTGAGCATGCTCTCTCTCTCTCTCTCTCTCTTTCTTTCAAGCAGTGTCTCATTAGGTCTTTCTATAAAGATAGAATTATAATAAACTGGGGAGGGGGTTCATAAAAGAGGCAGAAAAAATGATTAATGTCATTAAAATGTGTATGTACCTAAACATTACATATTATACTATATACATTAATATATAGTAAATAAAAGTGTGAGGATATATAGAAAGATCATATTCATGTATTTATGCTTCAGGACAGAATCAAAAGAAATGGAATTTAGTTGAATTGAAAGATTTAAGATCTTGAAGAAGCACTAATCTTATTCATATGCATTTGGTTACAGTAATTTCCTATGATAATTATTTGAATATTACTTGAAATTAAATAATTTTACAATTCAATTTATATGATCGTGATTAAACTACTTATTTCTATTCATTAATATATAATGAAAAATATCAATTCTGGCCCTTATTTGCAAACATCAAAAATAATTCTGACAAATTAAAGCAGAAAAGTAATTTATTATAAGTATATAAAGTCATGAGACCATTGCTCCTCCTCTAAAAGAAAGAACAAAGCAGATAAATTATAAAATTGTGGTGTTGGTTTTCTTGTATTAGAGAGAGACGAAGATAAAAGGAAATATAAATGAATTAAATTCCATAAATGGAAGAACCCTTTCTAGAAGAGAGGGAACTCAAATCCGTGGACAGGAGGAAGAGGAACAAAGCCATTACAGACATGAGGAAGGTTCTGTCTCTCTTCTCTGGACTAAGTCCCTCTATTACTTATTGCTCTACAATTCTTGGCATTTATCATACACTGGTTCATACGATGAATTTGCCTCCCAAATTTAAGAACCTGAAGGACAGAGGCTCTGAGACAATGACTCATATTGCATGAGACTTAGAGAGCAGAAGTTAAGCTGTAGTCACTTTTGTGGTCTTCAGCTCAGCAGCTGCAGCACCTGGGCAGTCTCAGGGCCCAGAGCTCCTCTGACTCCTTCTGGATCACTTCCAGAAGTTTCTCAGACATCAGTACCAGTGTACACAGTTCTGTGGTCACCTGCACCATCAAAGGTCAAGGCTTGAAGGCACTGAGGCACAGACATGGTTTGTCCTCTGGGTTTCTAGCTCATCCTCACAGGTTCTGGTTTATCCTTGCTCTGCCTACTTCATGTGCATATTCCAAGCCATCTCCCTGCAGTCCTCAGGCCCAGCACCTGATGAGAAGCAGCACAGACAGTTCAACCAGAGCCCACAATGACATGTCATCAAACCCCATGCTAAATCCCTCCTTCAACATTACTCACAGTGGTTCTGATTCTCCTATTATGCCCTGACAGACAATGATCAAAGATCATGGGCCAATTAAGAAGACTAACAAGGAGAAACTTGCAAAATCACGATCATGGTAATAGTTCAACACATTTTTATTAGGAACTATGAGATCGAGTAGGACAAAAAACAGAAAATGTATAAAATATTTGAAAAATAATATTAATAATAATGATCTAATATAGAATATAGATATGTACATTTTATATATGTATTAGTATATATGTGCCCAGAAAATAGAAAAAGAAATTGTCAGTACACAAGAAAGAATATTGCCACAAAGTTATGATAAACTAAAGAAATTATATTATACAGAACATGTTTTCAGATAATAATTAAATTGTTAAAAAATACCCATAAAAGTATACTAAAGTATGTATGTGTTAATAAAAACTACTAAACAATGTTCAAATCAAAGAGGAAAGAGCAATGGAAATTACAAAATATTTAGAGTAATTTTTCTATATACTACATATAAAACGGAGTATGATAAATCTGAAGTACTTTTATAGTAAGTTTATAGACTTTAATACATGCATTGAAAACAAAATGCAAAGAATTTAAAAATATACACTGTATTCAACTCAAGAAACTGAAAGTATATACTACAGCAAATCTAAAGAAGGCAGAAGAAAGGGAAAAATTAATTTGAGAAAAAATTAATAAAATGGAAATCAAAAAAGTAAGAGTGATTTCAAAAAACCAACTGAAACTTCCAGAAATACCAGGGCTGTCTGGAAAAAAGCCAGCCATTGTCAATGTAATGAGAACTGTTACGTGTCTGGATACTTTCTGGACAGCCATTTTATAATCAACAAAGTTGATATGAAGAGACAATATTAGAAAATAAAAGAGGACTAACTACAAGTACCAGAATGATTCTAAAAAGTCAGGATATATTAGAAAAAATTTTTTTGCAAATAAAGTTTACAACTTTGATTAAATGATAATATTTAGAAAAATATAAATCACTAAGAAAAACTCAAGATACATGAAAAACTGCAATAAGGCAATAAACCTTTAAAAAACTGGATTATTAACAGTGAGATTACTACAAGATTCCACAAAGGATCTGAAGCCCAAATCACTCTCAAGGTAACCTTGACTCTAAGGAAAAAATGTTGCTTCATGTAAACTACTGCAGAAAACCACAAGAACAGCAACAACAAAACAATTAGTACTAGGCAAGGAATAGACAAGAAAAGTAAAGTATAGAACCAATTTCACTTAAAAACTTAGATTCAAAAACACTAAATAAAATGCAAGCAAGTGTAATTAAGATAGATAGATAGATAGATAGATAGATAGATAGATAGATAGATAGATAGATTGATACCTCATGAACAAAATCATGATTTTCATATAGCATTTGATCTTTTTAAAATTTATATTAGCTGTATTAGACCAATGGACATTTCATCTTTACATGACTGCTTTCCTAATTTTTCTAGTTTCTAACCCTAACAAAGTTTTATTTCATATATACCTCTTAAAAACTTAAAATCCCATCAGTTTTATGTCAAAGATATTTGTTGTTGTTCTTCAAAAATGTTAAACACATTTTCATAGTGTCACCCAGAATAACTCCTGTCACTTCTGAACTATTCAGTGAGTGTAAATCAAATGAAATATAAAGCAACAGGCTTAGCCCTTATGTTAACAACAATGAGAAGTGTTATCAGTGATAACCTGGGAGCTCCATTTCATGCCAGAACTAAGTACAAAGATTTCTCACAGGAGTTCAGTGTGTTGTGTAAACTAAGGTCCTGAGTGTGTCCTCAGGCCCAGGCCCACTTCATTATAAGTGCACCTGTCATTTATATTTTCTCTCTCAACCCTGCTCCTTACTTATTTGGCAAAGAAAATATTTTCAGGTCCGTTGTAGAGATTTTTTTGTTGTTGTTTAATTAGCTAGGGAATGGTGGTGTTGACAGCATGGGGAGTCTAAATTACTAGCACTGTTACATTCCCATTACTAGTACCATGTGGTTAAAATATGCTACAGGGAAAAGCAACATATGGTTTATTTCTTTCCCTAGAAATTTCTATTTAGTAGTGACAAACTTAGTAGCAGTTTGAAATGGAGAAATAGCATCTGAAAAAGCCTGAGAGAAGTTGTTCTGTTATATCCCATTGACACACACTAGTGTAAAAGGGGTTTCATCAAGTGCCCCCTACCATTGTCATCACAGGAATAAACACGGTGTCAGAGGAACTGGGGCATGAAATGAGGGAATCCCTTGGAGTGGAGTGATTCCTAGCATTCAGTGACATTTACAAGGAAAGAGAAAGGAACCATCAACCATAAAATTTCTAAACTTTCACTGTGCTTCAATTACAACCTGAGTCAATGGAGAGACTACATTCAGTTAAGTGATCATAAGAATAAATCATGTTATATCCAATAATTTGGTTTTGTTGCATTTTTATTACCTATGCATACATAATTATTATAGCACCTGTATGCTTTTGATGCTAATACAATGTTTTCGATTATCAGAGAGACAAAATATGCTATTTATCAGATGTGTGTGTATGTGTGTGTTCCTTCATCTAACATTCATAGGGCTATTTCTAGAGACAGGATCATAGAGTAGAAACCAAGAAAATTTTGGAACCAGAAGAACTGAGGTTGAATCCTGCTTCTCCCAGCAATTTATTGTGACCTGGAAAAGTTATTTAGTAAATATCAGTTTTCTCATCTGTAAAATAAAAATTACAATACCTATCAACAGTAGTTAAAAGAATTAAGGATTGCTTAATTATGTAAAGTATAAATAAATAATAATATAACAACAAGTACTTGTTTTCATTACTCATAAACTGATAATAGGCTGTTAAATTTTTCAAGATTCTTCACAGGTCTTTTAATAAATCTTTTTTGAAATGCTATTATCTGAAATAACTGAAATAAGCCTACAGTCAGATACTTAATCTCTTGAAAGAAAATTCCTTAAAATAGAAAACTATTCTGTTCTCATATTTAAAATCTGTACTCATCATAATAAAATTTATTGAAGCTATTGTTTTAAAATTGGTTTAAATGCTATTTATATAAATTTTTATCTAGATGTACCCACATCTATCAGCAAGAACATATTATTGTACTTCACACTTCTAAGTCTTGTTAATATTGAGTACATTCTTGACTGAAAATCTAAAATTCAGAAAATAATAGATTCTGAGTTTAACTTTCTGGAAACTTAATCAAAGATCTACACACAATAGATTAGAATATAAGATCATCAACTCAAAGACTCAAAGCCTTTGTTTTAGATCAGGGGTGGCCAACAAGTCGATCGAGGTCAACCGGTGGATCACGAGGCCAATTTTGGTCGATCCTCGATCGTCGATCGCTCGCAATGTCTGGGGAGGAATTCCGTGTACCATGGACTTTGAAGCGATTGTAGAAGACAAAACTTTCTAGCAATAGTTTAATGCATTCTGTGAATTTGCCAAGGTCATAAATTCCTAGAATTCTGACAGCCTGACATTGTGATCTCCGCCCACCCAGACAGTACATTTTGACTTATGTGTTACACTTGTCACCGGACGCAACGCGTGAACGCAACAGTTACGACTCGACTCATCGAAGAACACAGTCAGTTAGCTTGAATATTTGGTAGTGTCATACGGTAGCTTCTTTTCTTTTGTATTAACAGTATTATTATCAGTCAATATTATTTATCCTCGGTGACCATGTTGAGTTTCAATTTTTCTTCTGTTTAAAATGGAAGTACCTTTTTTTTGTTTTAAATTAAATTGCTTTTCTTACCTATCTATTTACTTGATAAGTGAGCATTCTCGGCAACAGATCTCTAAACTGCGGTCATTACACTGAGAGAAAAATAAGGGACACTATTACAAATATATTAGGAATAACAATCATTCTATTTAAATTAAGAAGTCAGTATTGTAAACCGTAATAAATATATTGTAACTTTAACATACTTCTTGTAAATTTGAATATATCTATATTAGATTTTAATATACTTGTATTGTTGTCCCCGATCGTAATATGCAGTATTATTATTATTTCTCTCAATGTAACAGAGATAATTGCCGCAGTTCATGAGTGTTTGAATTTTCTAGGAAAATATTTAATTCAATATTTATTCTTTAAATTGTCATATTTCTTTCCATTCTAGTATACCCATGAACATGAATAGTAAACCGAAAAAATCGAAAACTTATCACTTCAATGAAGAATGGGAACTCGATTACTTTTTTACAATGGTGAATGACAAATGTTGTTGTTTAATATGCCTTACCTCGGTAGCCATTGCTAAAAAGGGTAATCTGGAGAGACATTTTTTAGCTTTACATAACAAGTATCAAACAGATTATCCACCAAATTCTGAACTGAGAAAACATAAAGTTAGGGATCTTAAAACTCAATTAACAAATCAACCAAGCATTTTTAAAAAGCCAAGGTTGAAGTCAC
>PVKE010015737.1:0-25843 GCA_004027555.1 Craseonycteris thonglongyai
AAGAGAGATTTCTGCAGTTTACAAATATCGAGCCAATTGTCTCCTTCTGTATCAATCCTTTTACTTGCCAAATAAATGTAATAGAACTAGCCGCATGTATTGCAGACCTTGTTCAGGGGAAAGCAGAAGAACTAGAGTTAGAAATTTTGAACCTTAAGAACGATATTTTGCTAAAATCCTTAATATCAGACGACTTATGGAACATAGTCGACAAAGAAAGGTTCCCATTTTTTTAAAAAGCGGCATATAAAATCAAATCGTTTTTTGGGTCAACGTATTTATGCAAAGCTTTGCTTTCAAACATGAATTTAATAAAATCACGATATAGATCTCAACTTAGCGATGAGCATCTTAATAATTGTTTGCTAACAGGGTTGTTGTCATACTCTCCTAATTACGGGGCACTGGTCAATGAAATGCAATGCCAAAGATCACACTGACAGATTGGTTTTTTTTTATGTTTTTTAAATGATTTTATTATACGTGTGTTTTTTATTTACTTTGTATTACGTTTTATATATATGTTTCTTTGTGTGTATATAATTTGTACAATAAATTTATTATTTAAAATTATTTTTGTTTATTATTTTTTATTTTTGTTCAATAATAAATATTCTTAGAAATAGCTGGTGTCAGCCGCCCTACCGATATTTTAGAATGCGTCCTAGGGTATAAAAAGGTTGGGAACCCCTGCTCTAGATGCTGTCCACTCATCTTTCTTCCCAAATATCTTTAAGTTCTTACTTGAATTTAAAATATCCCAAACATAAAATTATAATTAAGGCTATTTTAGTACAACGTGGAATTGCAGTTTTTGCTCTCAAAGAAAAGTCTAATTCCATCATTGAAGTCCCACATTCAAAATGAATTAAGTAATATTTGTAAATATTAATTTAAAAAGAAGGCCACTGAAACCACTGTTAGGACAGAATATAAAGAGAGAGAGAGTGGTTTTCTATATAAAAATATGTCAGTCAAGGGGGTCTGCATTTCATTCCTTATACGTTTGATCTGTACACAAAACATATACAAAATATAGTAGGCTAGATTCAAATAAAGAAGGAGTAAAAGGTGGATAAATAGCAATATTTTAAGATATACAGATGACACCATGTTACTGGGAAAGAGTAGCAACAATTGAAAAAGGCTCCTCAGAAAAGTAAAATAAGAAAGTACCAAAGCGTGAATACGTTTGAAAATAAAGAAAACAAAAACCATGACTATAGAAGAAATACACAACTTTAATACAGAAAATGAAGATATCAAAGTTGTTTTAAAATTTTGCTTAATTTGGTTTATGCACTAATTCAAATAAAGACTGCAGGCGACATAATAACCAATGGGTGAGACTCTAAAGGGCAATAGTGGAAGAACTAGGAATGATTATTAAGAGCACAAATGTGTTGTTAGAAACCAAGGCTAGAATCATCCCCACTTTGGTATTCCCAATTACTTACATACTGATGTGGAAACTGAACAGTGAAGAAAGTTGATAGAACAATAATTGATTAATTTAAAATATAATGTTTGAGAAGAGTTTTGTGGATATACTGGACCACCAGAAAAATGAGTGAGTGGGTACTAGAGCAAATTAAGCCTGAAACATTATTAGAGGCAAAAATAACAAAACTACAGTGCAACATTAGAAAGCAGGATTTTACGCAAAAGATAATGATGTTGAAAAAACTAAAAGACAACAATAAAAGATGAAGACTAAATGTGATGTGGACTAACTCCATAAAAGAAGCCATATATATGAGTCTTACAGTATCTGAGCAGGGCTGTTGAGGACAGGACATTTAGGACATCACTCATTCATAGGGTCAGCTGGAGTCCTAGCTGACTCAACAGCATGTACCACATACCACACACACATTTTTAATGAACTGCTACTTCAGGTATCTCTTTTGATTGTACAACTAACTACCTGTTCTAATGATGTTCAGAAATAAGTTATGTTTCACAATCATAGATTTAACTAATTAATTAATCCAACAAATATTTATTAAGCATCTACCATGTATTGGGCTAAATACTAAACCCTGAAGATGAATAGTGAACAATGTAAATTTTAAAAAGTCACCTTGTTTTGGCTTGTATTCCAGTAAGGCTGGTGAACACTAAAGATGAATAAATTAAATATATATGTATATTTATCAAATAAGACAACAGTGGCCTCTATATTTTGACTCAGGTTGTTATTTTTTTGTTGTTTTGTTTTCTTTTATTACAGGCTGAGACTCATTTGCGCGAAAGCATGTCAGGAAAATACTAAAACTTTCATACATTTATTTATTATTTAAAAAGCCTCAGCAAGCAAATTTTGTTCATTTAGAGGCCACCTGATTTGTACAACTGCAAAACTTTATCCAATAACTGTTACCTATTGATAAAATGAGATCTTTACAGTTATAAGGCCTCAAGAAGCTATAGCCCTTTGGAAATTTCTGACCCAGAGACTCCCCTCTCAGGAAGTTCAGCATCACCTAGACACAACCCTTCTCTAAGAACTATTCTTACTCTTCTCTCATTCTGAACAGTGACCCCAACTCTCTAGTCTCTGGATGGTCTCCTGAGGTGTGAGACTTCCCTTTTGAAAAAAATCATCTGCAAAACCACCCAAATAAAGCTGTTGTTTGTTAATGCCCCTTGGGATTATATATTTTTATTTTTACTTTTTATAAAATATTTACTTTTATTACTGTTTTTGAGAGAAAGTAAGAGAGAGAGAGAGAGAGAGAGAGAGAGAGAGAGAGAGAGAGAGAGAGAGAGAGAGAGAGAGCAGGAAGAACCCAGAGCAGTTTTTGTAGTTTACATCATTAGTACTGACATAGTTTCATTCCACACAGGTGGAAGTGGGGTCAAACAGGGTGGGAACCAAACTGAAGGCCTACCTCATGGGAGGTGAGAACCTTCACCACCATAGTTTAGCATGTGGGTTTGCACAGGTTGAGGTTGGGATTTTATCCCTGCAAGGCAAGCACTCAACTCATGAGCTAACCTGGAATCCCCTATATTTTCTTAGTTAGCCCTAAATCCCTCAACCTACCTCCTACAATATTACATAGTAAAAAATATTGACAAGAAAAGGATACAAGAAGATGAAATATAAAATATAACCTGGGGTGAACATTGTAGATAAAATGGCCAAGCACATCCACACTGAGAAATTGACTGTCAGGTAAGTTCCAGAAAATTTGTGGGTATCAGTCACACATATTATTTATCTAGGTATTTTTTTATTCCCTAAAATGAATGATTTATAAAAGAACCACACTGTCTATATTGAATACTGTTAATATCCTCATTGCATAAAATGTGTCTGGAACATGATAGGCAATTAATAAAATTCTGGGGGAAGCCGGGATAGCTCAGTGGGTTAAGCGCTCACTTTGCAGCACCAGGGACCAAGGATCGAATCCCAGCCCCGGCCCATGCAGAACCATATGCTGAACTGGGAGCTCCCCCAGTTCAGTTTTCTCTCTGTCTCTGTATCTCTCTCTCTCTCTGTCAAAATAAAATAATTAATTAATATGTATTTTAAAAAAATTCTGTATGACTAGTCAATAAATAAATGACTTCCATTGTATCTAAAACCATCACTTTTCTAAGTAGAAAATATTTATAGTCTTCCAAAGTACCACTGAAATGGGCATATTTTGTCTAAAGAAATAGTTATCCAGGGCATTCCACTTTTCGGTGTCCCCTCTAGCCAGAGAGTTTCCTTCTTTCCAATAAACTTTGCTGCTTCACCTTAAAAAAGAAAGAAAGAAAGGAATGAAGGAAGGAAGAAAAAGAGAAAGAAAGAAAGAAAGAAAGGAGTTATCCAAATTTAAAAGTGAGCATTTTTCCAATTCCCTGCCAAAAAGAAAGATGAAAATCTATACCTACTCCAAAACTGTTCTCCAAACCCAGCCACTGGTTTCGAATTGTGGATGAATATGTGGCTCAGTTCAATCATATGGTGTAGTGTTGTTAATGATTGAATATATTCATATATTCAAATCTTCCCCCTATCACATGCTATCTGTTTTAACTTTGAGTATGATGTAGACTCCTCTAAAGAAGGTTTGTATTCCTCATTCTCAAAATAGGATGATGACATAGCATGCCACAAATTATTATGGTGAGAAAAAAATGATAATGCATGTGTAGTACGTCATATTGATGCAGAAACAAGTAAATGTTCAATTAACACTATTTAAAATTAAACAAAAATTGTATCATTATCATATGCTTTCTATGTGACAATATACTTGATGTGGGTAACATATGTCTAGTAATAACTCCAAAACTCATTTGAAGAAACATACAGACTATAATGGATGATGAACATGCAAAAATATAAATACAATTAAGATGTGTGAGTGCTACAGTGTTGATATTATATTAATAACTATTACAGGAGCACAGAAAACTGATAAAGGTTCTGTATTTTTAAAATTTATATTTCAAGTATTTGTGTATGAGATAAAGTAAGTATTAAAATTCTATTGTACGTGAATGTTCATTTCTACCAACATTATTTATGGAAAAGATAATTATTTTGCCACTTAGTTTTCTTTTTTGTTTTAAAGATTTATTTTATTGATTTTGACAGAGACAGAGAGAGACAGAGAGAAGGGGAAGAGTCCAGAGCAGTCTTCACAGTTGTATGTCATCACTTTTCAACCTGGTTTCATTCCACACAGGTGGGCCGGGGCTGTGCAGGGCGGGAACAAGGCTGGGGTCTCCTGCATGGGAGGCACACCCCCTTGAGCCAGGAGCCAAACTGGAAGGTGAAAACAGAACTGGGGGCCTCCTGCATGGGAAGCACACTCCAGTTCAGTATATGGGTCCACATGGGTCAGGGCCAGAATTTGTTCCTCTGTCTCTGGTGCCTCAAAGCAAGCATTCAAACTGCTGAGCCATCCCAGCTTTCCTGCAATATAATTTTCTTTTTTTCTTTCTTTATTTTTAAATTTATTTTTATTGTTAAATTTAATGGGGTGACATTGTTTGGTAACAATTAGAGAATTTCCCGATGTACAAGTCCACATCACATCACCCATGCATTGCGTCATGTGCCCACCTCCAGAATCAGGTCCCCCTCCACCACCATATATCCAGTGCCCACTCCCACCTTCCCCTACAACTCTCACTCCCCTCTCCTCCCCCCTCTCCAGGTAACCACCAAACTATTGAGTGTGTCCATAATGCTGGTGCCCTCTCCCACCTCCCCTCCCTCTCTCCTTCCCCCCTCCTCCCCTTCCCTCTGGCAATCACCAAGCTATTGAGTGTGTACTTACTATATGACCCAGACATCCCTCTACTGGGCATCTACCCCAAAAAACGAAAAACCTTAATCTTTAAAGATGTTTGTACCCCCATGTTCATTGCAGCACTTTTCACAGTGGCCAGAACATGGAAACAACCAAAATGCCCTTGGATAGATGACTGAATAAAGAAGATATAGTACATTCACACAATGGAATACTACTCAGCTATAAGAAATGATGAAATACAGTCATTTGTGACAACATGGATGGACCTAGAGACCATCTTATTAAGTGAAATAAGTCAGACTGAAAGAATTTTCTTTCTTTTTTGACGAGAGAGAGAGAGAGAGAGAGAGAGAGAGAGAGAGAGAGAGAGAGAGAGAGAGAGATACAGAGACAGAGAGAGAACTGAACTGGGGGAACTCCCCAGTTCAGCATACGGGTCTGCACGAGCCGGGGCCCAGATTCAATCCTTGGTTCCTGGCTCTGCAAAGTGAGTGCTTAATCCACTGAGCCATCCCGGCTTCCCCCATTTAATTTTCTTGATACCTATCTTAGGTAAAATTAATTGGCCATGTATATTTGAGTGGATTTTGGGGCAATAGTACCTTTACCTGAATGTCGATTTTTTTGTGTCAATTCTTTACTCTCTTGAGTAATTTAACTTCATAATAATTCTTGAAATAAGATAGGGCAAATCCTTTAACATTTCCATTTTTCAAAATGTTTGCCTCTTATTGGTAATTGCATATCCATGTAAATATTAGAATCAGCCTAACAATTTCTACTAAAAAACAAAATAAAACAATATGTGCTATGAATTTAACTGAAAATTGTGTTGAATCAAAAAACAATTCGGCAAGAATTGATAACAATATTGAGCTCTTTTGATGTTGTAAACGTGGTTTACCTCTCCACTATTTATGTATTGTTTAATTTCTCTCATCAATGATTCATGGTTTTTGTGTTCGAAAACTCACATATATTTTATTAAGATTTCCCTGAGGGTTTCATATTTCTCTTGCTATTTGTGTTTAAATGTTTTTAATGTTTTTGAATTTTCAATTTTATGTTTATATAGAAATAAATCTCATTTTTAAATGTTGACCTCATAATCCAAAATATTGCTAAAATCACCTATTACTTCTAGTAATTCTTTTCTTGTGTATATTTTGTAGGATTGTCTACATAAATTGCCATGTGGTATGTGTATACATGTTTCGGTCATTAATTTCCAATATGTACACGTCTTATTCGTTTTTCTTGCTTTATTGTGTTGAATAGAACCTCCAGAAAAAAGTTAAAAATACATCTTGAGAGCTGATCTCTTTGATTTATGTCTATCTCAGAAGGAATGTGTTGAGGTTTTGATTTTTTTTTTTTTTTTTTTAGATTTGACGTTACCTGTAAGTTCTTGTACATGCTCTTTGTCATATTGAGGGTGTTTCCTTGTATTTCCAACTTGCTGGAAATTATTGCCCCAAAAGTGTGTTTAATTTAGTCATATATTATATCTGCATCTCTTGAGATCACATAATTGTCTTAAATGTTTTTAGTATATGTACCACTGAAGCCAGCACTATTTTACAATTTTTAATATAGTGAATTACATTGAAATATTTTCAAAAGTTACACCAGTTTTTAGAGTAAAACCCTCCTGATCTATTGTATTATCAATCTTAGATATTGTTGTATTTGTTGTGCTAACATTTTATTAAATTTTAAGATCTATATTCATGTAGGATATTTATCTGTTGTTTAATTTTAATATCATTGTCAGATTTCAGTATCAGAGTAGTGCTGGCTCATTTGAGTGATTTAGAATGATTTTATTTTACCCTCTTCTAAGTCTAGAACTATTGCTTAAGTATTTGCTATAAATATTATATTTCACTAGTAAAACTATCTGATCATGGGGTTTTGTTGGCTTTTAACTAAGGCATTAACTTCTATAAAAGATATACAATTACTCAGGGTATTTTCTTTTTTTGTATATAATACATTTTTGTTTGTATTGTTGATAAAATTTGACTTTTATCTAAATTATTGGATTTACTGGGAAAATTCTTATTCTATTATTTTATTGTTCTTTTAATATCTACAATATATTTGTAGCGATGATATCTCTTGCAATCCAGGCATAGGTAATGTATGTATTTCTTTTTTCTTTATAATTTTGGCTTGAAAGTTACACACTTATTTCTCTTTACATTCACTTTTATTCTCATTAGTTTTTCACTTTTGTTTTTGTTCCTATGTATTGATTTTTGATTTTACATATACTATCATCTCTTTTCTCTGGTTAATTTGAGTTGGCTTGGGTCTTATTTACAGCTCCCTAAGGTGAAAAATAAATAATTTATATAAAATATGTCCATTTTTCTAATAACAGTCTAATGCTCTAAGTCAGGCCTGAACAAACTTTTTCAGGAGAAGGGCTACTTCTAACTTTTACCACATGTTGTTATCCACTAGCTATCTATCTTCACTTACTCAAGTACATACAGCAACCTCAATTGTGAAAAGACAATTCTTGCGCTTAGCAGCTGTACACGTGTGTGCCAAACATCTGTTTCTTTTACATTTAGCTGACTTACTACTAGACTGTGGCATAATTTGGTATCCATTATTTTTCTTATTTTTCTCTTATTGTTAAACTTATTGGTGCAACATTGGTTGGTAACACTTACATAGTTTCCAGGTATGCAACTCTACGTTACATTGTCTATGTATTGCATTATATTCTTCCCACCCAGAATCAGCTCTCCTCCCTCACCATATTTCTGGTCCCCACCTCCTTCCAATTCTACCCCCACTCCTGCTTTTCCACCCACCTCCCCCGTTACCCTCAGGTAACCACCAAACTATTTACTGTGTCCATGAGTTTTTGTTTCTTTGTTACTTTCAGTTTTATAATCTACCTATAAGTGAGGTCATATGCTTCTTGATTCTTTCAGTCTGATTTAGTTCACTTAATAACACTTTCTCTTAATTCAGGTGGTCACCTCAAAATTGCTTGGTGGTCCACCAGTAGACCACCATCAAGGTGCTGGTTAGTCCTGTCGTAAATCACTTTAATATCATCATTTTATCACCAATTAAATATTTGATATTTTGCTTTTTTGTTTTCGTTAAATAAGAACACTTTTAATTTAATTGCTTTCTTCTTTGAATCATGAGTTATTTAAAAGTATATTTTCTAAATATTTGGGGAAAATTGCAGGTATTTTTCTGTTATTTATTTACAACTTACTTTTGTTGGGAGTCAAAATTTATTTTGCACAATTTCCATGAAATTATTTTACGAAAATTAAGATTTGTTCTATGGTTCAGAATATGGTTCATAGTATCTACATACATGAAGTGGTTTATTCATATACATGAGAAAAAACTACGTTTCCTATATTTCTATGAAGTGTTCTATAAGTGTCAATTATATCATATTGGTTGATAGGGTTGTGTAGGTCTTCCATATCCATACTAAGTTTTTGGATTACTTATTGAATCCAATATTGTGATAGAGGTTTTGAAATATACAGATGAAATTTTTAATTTTCTATTTCTCTTCTCAGTTCTATCAGGTTTGCTTCTTACACACAAAAGTTTTCATCTCATGTTTATATCAATTTATATTATGTCCTTTGATAAATTGATTATTTATTAATAACTGTTTCTCTTTGATCATTGTTTATCTTTCTACAGATTATTTCTTCTGTTATTGATATAGACAGCCTAACTTACCTTTGAACAGTATATAATATATAGTTTTTCTTTAGTTCCACCTGATTTTATATTTCAGGTATTTTTTTTCTGTAGAGAACATATTATTGGATCTTGTATTATTTTTTTAATCTAATCTAGATATCTCTATATTTAACTTAAGTGTTTAGAGCATTTGCATTCAATGCTATTAGCTATATAGTTATATTTATATATGTTTTTGTTTGTTTCTAGTTTTATTTTTTTCTTTATGTGTCTTATTTTAGACTGTAAATTTTAGAATTTACTTACATCTACACAATAAGTTTATTAGATATAACTCAATTCTTTCTAATATTGTTGTTTGTTTATGACACAAGATGTGCATTTGACTTATTATAGTCAAATAATACTATAACACTTCACATGTAATTTATAACCCTTATAGCATATGCTTCCATTTTCTTCTCAGAACATTTATGTTCTTGTCATTATACATTTTAATTCCACATATTTGCTATAATATACAATCTATTATTTTTTTCTTTAAAGAATCTCTTATCTTGTAAAGACTTTTATATAGTAAGATAAAATATTGTTTATATTTACTGGTATATTTACTTTTTCTTATTCTCTTCCCAGGTTTTTGCAAATTTATATATATATATATAATTTTTCCAAAAGACTTTATTAATATTTGTTTCAATGCTCTTATGCTTCTATCCAAGCTTTTGTCTGAAATAAAGTCTTACTTTTTGTTCTTTTTTAATTTTACCTAATTTTCTATGCTTTATTTTATTGTTAAATTTTTTGGGGTGACATTGATTGGTAACAATTAGACAGTTTCTGGATGTACAAGTCCACATCACATCACCTATGCATCGCATTAAGTGCTCACCACCCAGAATCAGCTCCCCTTCTATCACCATATATTCGGTATCCACTCCCACCTCCCCCTCACAACTCTCCCTTCCCCCCTTCTCCCTCATCCCCAGTTAACCACCAAACTATTGAGTGTGTCTATAATGCTGGTGCCCACTCTCACCTCCCCTCCCCACTTTCCATCCCCCTTTCTCCCCTTCATCGCAGCACTGTTCACAGTGGCCAGAACATGGAAACAACCAAAATGCCCTTTGATAGATGACTGGATAAAGAAATTGTGGTACATTTACACAATGGATAAGAAAAGATGAAATATAGTCATTTGTGACAACATGGATGGACCTAGAGGCCATCTTATTAAGTGAAATAAGTCAGACTGAAAGAAGCAGGAAACATATGACCTCACTTATAGGTGGAATATAAAACTGAAAGTAACAAAGACACAGAGACCTATGAACACACTCAAAATCTTACTTTTATTTCAGTTTTAAAAAGTAGGGGAAGCTGGGATGGCTCAGTGGCTTAAGCGCTCACTTTGTAGCCCCAGGGACTGAGGATTGAATCCCGGCCCCCCATCCATGCAGTCCAATATGATGAACTGGGGAGTACACCCAATTCAGTTCTCACTGAGACCCTGGCCCAATTCCTGCCCTGTGCAGCCCTACACCCACCTGTGAAATGAAACTTTGTGGAAAAACCAATGATATGCAACTATGGAGACCGTACTGAGCCTTCTCTCTTCTCTCTATCTCTGTCTCTGTCTCTCTCTCTGTCAAAAACAATAAAAATAAATCTTAAAAATAAGCGTGTTTGCCATTTATATTTTTTAATTTCAGTATTTTTCAAATGTCATTCCATTGCCTTTTTTGCATAGTTGTAATTAGAATCTGCTATCACTCTATTTACTCATACAAAACCTTCGTTTTCTTCGGACATTTTTAGGTTGATTTTGTTTTTTACCATGAATTTACACATATTTGATTATGATGTACAATTTCTTCTTATTTTCGTTACTTGAACATCTTTGAATATCTCAGATTTCTGATATGTAGTTTTAAAAATATTTTTATATTTCTATTCCTTATATATTATTTTGTTACAAAATTTGTGTTATTTCTCTCTTATTGTACTCTAATTGCAAATATATTAGGCTGATTGATAATTTCTATAGCATACTGAAGTTTTTAAAGTTTTCCAGTATTTTTCTCTTTATATATATTTATTAAATTTTGGATATATTCTATTGTTAGACTTCAAAATTATTAATACTTACTTTTGTGTTTTCTGATGTTCTTAATTTTCTATGTTCTATTTTAAATGTTGCTTTTAACCTTTAAAAGTTTGGTGTAAATTTTTAAATACCTTCTATACTTGGGGAAGCCGGGATGGCTCAGTGGGTTAAGTGCTCACTTTGCAGCCCCAGGGACCGAGGATTGAATTCCTGCCCTGGCCCGTATGGACCCATATGCAGAACTGGGGAGTGTCCTCAGTTCAGTTCCTACTGTGGTGAGACCTTGTTCCAGTTCCTGCCCTGTGCAGCCCTGCACCCACATGTGGAATGAAACTATGTGGAAAAACCAATGATATGCAACTATGGAGACTGTTCTGGGCCCTCCCCCTTCTCTCTGTCTCTGCCTCTGTCTTTGTATCTCTCTCTCTCTCTCTCTCTCTGTTAAAAACAATAAATATAAATCTTAAAAAAAATCTTCTAGGGGAAGCCGGGATGGCTCAGTGGGTTAAGAGCTCACTTTGCAGCGCCGGGGACCAGGGATCGAATCCCGGCCCCGGCCCGTGCGGAACCATATGCTGAATTGGGAGCTCCCCCAGTTCAGTTCTCTCTCTGTCTCTGTATCTCTCTCTCTCTCTCTCTCTCTCTCTCTCTCTCTGTCAAAATAAATAAATAAATAAATAAAAAATATATTTAAAAAAAAATCTTCTATAGTTTGTAACATCATCTTTATTCATTTATTTTATTTTCTGGACGTATGAAGAACTATTTATATTAATTTTAAGATTTTTATCTGTTGATTTGATTATCTCTTTTGTTTCTGGGTTTATTTCTATATAATGTTTTTTTCTTCTTCCTGGTTATGCATCTTTATGGATATCTGATTATTTTTAATTTCATGCCAAATGTATTACCTTGCTTTTTGCAGGATTATAATTTATTCCTTTTACTACTGTAGAATATTTTTCTTCATATAGTTAAGTTTCTTGCAATCAGTTTGATACCTCTAATACTCCTTTTCAAATTTTCTTAGCAGGAGTTTTGAGTATCCATTACTTTTAGGCAAATTTACCTCACCTCTGCAGTAAAATCCTTTTTTAGCAGTAGCACTCTGAGAACTTTATCTTATGCCCCATGTATTAAAATTCATCATCTGTTTCTGATGTGACTATAAAGTATTCTCAGCCTTGTATGATCCCTAAATTTCTTTCTAATAATTTCCAGTTGGGATTTTTTAATCGTAGTGTCTTTCTTGTACAGATATACAAATCAGTACTTATCCAAACACTCAGGTAACAACTCTGGTATACCAATGCTCTCCTTTCTCTGTGAAGTTCCTTCTTTCCAGCACTCTCTTCTGAGAATCTTAACATGTGATTCTCAAAATGTGAATCTACCTTACCAACAAAGACAGTCACAGAATTTGGTTATTTCAAGCTATTCTTTCATATAATTTTGTTTTTTACCTGTTGTTTTATTATGGCTTGAAATGAGAGGGTATCAATAAATAATTATCTGAGATTATGCTATTATGAGTAATACATGAGATAATATATTTAAAACCCTTATTACTTGGGCTAGTGTATAAAGGGGGGTCAATAAGTATTAACTCACCTCCAGGGTCCACTTTCTCACTTTGTTCCGTGTTATAGATTCTAAAAGCCAATTCATCTATGATATCACATTTTATCTTAATAGACACACACCAGTTTAGTGGAAGTTAGAGGGAGAGTCAGTTAACCAATGACTGATTCTCCCCCCATAAGTTTTCTATAAACTCTGGGCCTATGAGCCAGATGCACTTCATCCATATAGAATAAATCTTCTCAGATATATTAACCTTCTCAGATACTGCTTTCTCTGCAATAGAACACCCTAATTAATTTTTGATACCCCAACTCTAATAGAATGGTATTAAGAGGTGTGGCATTTGAAAGGTAGCTACATAGTGAGGGTGGAGCCTCCATGGTAGTTAGCGTTCTTATGCGAAGAAACCTCACAGTTTTCTCACTTTCTCTCTTGACCATATGAGTATACAAGAAGATGGTCAACTGTGAACCAGAAAGAGGGTATTTATCAGAACCTGACTATGCTGGCACACTTGTGTTGGACTTCTAGCCTCCAAAGTTGTTAAAAACACATGTTTGTTGTTTAAGCCACACAATCTGTGGTATTCTGCTATGGCAGCTTAAACTGCTGAAGAAACATTAATCTTTGCTTCAATAAATATAAACAGCCTAAGTCACGAGTCCTGAATACGTCTCCATAGACAGTAATGCTCTCTTTAGAGCAATAAAATGAGTGCTAGCAAGGTGATGTTTCATTATAATAACACTCATATTTCACAAATAGACAAATTCAAGCTAAAGACTTAATTGTTATGCTTATAGTAACTACTGTTTATGGGAACATCTGGTGATCTCACATTTGAACAGCTGGATTTCATAATCTTAAGTATATATTTGAGCAACGGGAACAGAAGGGGCAAAGTGAGGGATTCTCCTACTTATTTGGGGGAATACCTGGATGATAGTCATGATCACTAATTAATCCACAGAAAACAGGCAGGGCAACATATATTTAGAGGTGATCTTCCCTCTCCTCCAAAGAAAATTTGAATTTCTTTTGGGCCCTTGAAGCCAGAATTTAAATTGTGATTTAGTTAACTAAAATATAACTGGACAAAAAAATAAAAGAAAGTAAAAAAATAATTCCAAATAAAGAACGAAGTAGATGAGCTTTGGAGTTGCAAATAATATCTGCTATGTAACATGAAGTGGGTGTCTAAGAGAAACAAAGTTTCTGAAACTCATACAAAAGAATTTTTACTGTGTGTAAACGTTACTAGGAAATGAAAAATGCAATGTATACATTTGTGAATATTTTTATTTTTATAGAAGATACCTTTTAAGTTATACTATCAGCTTTTACAATGTACTTTAACCATTGACTTCTGTGGATCTGTATTTAGTAGGAATCAGAAATATTAGAAGTGTTTTACTTTCATGGAGATAAATAAAAATTAAAAGAGAATTTGATGACATATGGGTATTAACTCTGAATGAAGTTTTATATTATAAGATCTCTTCTATGTGTACTTATTTGATAATGATTTTATTCTAACAGGTGTTATAGAGCATGACTACACATCTCCATTGAATTTTTAACCTGTATCTTATACCATGTTCTCCTGTTTGTGTCTATCAGAAACAGCATTGTCAACTTCATCTAGACAAGAGAGTTTTACAAGGTTATTAACAAGGTCATCAGCAATAGCCATTTCTAAAAGATTCAATCAGGCCTTCAATAAGACCAGGGTGACTGTTTATTCATTTAATCTGTAGTTTATTTTTCAAAACTCTGTTATTTTGAGTTTATCACCTATTTCATAGTTGTATAATAAAGTTCAAAAGATCTGATGTTTTCATATTGAATTTTTGAAACATAATAGTATTGTGAAATCTGTATAATCTTTTATTGTTTTGAAATAAGGGAAAAGACTGTTTATACATGGCTTTCATAAACATATCCATTAGGATTGTTTTGTATTGCACTGATTTTATATTATGCTATTGCAATATGGAGTTCACGCATGGAATAATCTATATACTAATGTTAAAAGTTCAACATCTATCCTGAACTTTTGTTGGGTGGCTAAATATCTTGAAAGTAATTAGTTAAAGATTTAGGACATAGCTACTTTCTGCATTCTGCAAATTAATTTTAAGAAGACTCCTTAAACTATCTTCTGTCTGTCTATCTGTCTATTATCTATGTATGTATGTATCTATCTATCTATCATATATCTATTTATCTACTATTCACCTATCTACTTATCTATATTATCTTGAAAATGAAAGAGAATAAAATTTATAACTTTGTATATACATATAACTGTATATATAAGAAACACTATCTATGGCCTCTATATATAGACAAGGGCCAACTGATAAATTTTATCTCCACTTAAATAGAAAATAAATGGGAAATATATTTTAATGAAATAAAAAGAAAATATACATATATCATTTATTTTGAAAGCTGCACAATAATTTTTCTACAAAATCACCACACATTTGGATACACTTCCACCAATGCTGCACTAGTTTGTAAAATCTGTCTTTTACAAAATTAGTGCATGGTTTTTGCAACTGCTTCCTCATTGCAGACTCTACCTCTTTATCAAATATTGAGTGCTGGCCCTTCAAGTGTTCCTTTAGTTTGGGGAACAAGTTGAAATCACTAGGCACCAGGTTTGTGCTACATGGTGGAAGCAGCAGCACTACAAACTCCAGGCACTGAATTGCATCTATCGTAGTTGTACTTGTGAGAGGCCTGGTGTTGCTGTGTTAAAGAAGTGTTTCATTTCTTATTCCAATCCATTTTATTCTTCTTTTTAAAGCAATAAGGGAGAGTGGGGTGGGGAGTTAGGAGTGGGCCCCAGACTTGTGATGATGAAAGGAGAGCTGATTTTGGGTGGTGAGCACATAGTGCAATATATAAACTATGTGATGTGGAGTTGTACACCTGGAAACTATATAACTGTTGCCAACCAATGTCACCCCAATAAATTTAACAAAAGGAAACAAAATTAATATAATGTTTAGAGTTTATTGTATCTTTATCAAGAAAATCTGTAAAAACAATACATTCTGAATTCCAAAATACAGTCAACCTGACCTTCCCAGCCATAGCCTGAGTTTTAATTATATTTTTTTTAGCTGAGGTGATTTCTAATGGCAGTATTTCATGGAATGCCTTTGATCTCAGTGTCATAATAATAGACCCAAGTTTTACCACTTATAATGATCTTCTGTAGGAAGTCTTCATCATTTTATCAAAAATTTCACTAATATTGAAAGAATCTTTTCTATTTAAGAATTCACTAACAGCATGCTATTTGAACTGAATGTCTGAACACTCTTTGATTTTGATGTGCACTGGGTAAAAAATGTAAGCATCTGTGAGTTCAAGGTCAAGAGTAATTGAGGGAGATACCATGTAACTACACAGAATCAGTTATATTCAGAAATGTCTAATGTAACAAAAAATATTACAGTAGAGGCAAAATTTATCAGCTTTCCATGTATATCTTTATATATAGTGAAAGACATGAGTGAATAAAAATGTTAAAAATAAAAAGCAAAGATTAAAGCCTATTATATTTTTTGAGAGAGAGACAGAGCTCTATCTTTATCACTTGATAACTATGTTTCTATCTATCTATATCTCTAGATATGAGATCTGTCCAGAAAAAAATCCAACCATTTTCAATATAACAAGAATAGTCTGTGTAACATCCATGTAACCTGGTAACCAAAGAGAGTGGATTGGAACATGTATGTGTGAATACCTGAACAATGATAACTTCACTATATAAGTCAGTGGAGGCACTAGATACTGTTGAGTGAAAGTATGTATTGGGTAGCTGTTGCATTTAAAATGACTGAGCTAGTAAAGCAACATATCTGCATAAATATTTTTTAAGCTTGAACATTACTCCACAGAAACTATCCGAATGATTCATAAGACTTTCAGGGATGATGCAATGGTACTAAGCAAACAAAAAATGTCGCACAAATGCTTCAAAGATGGTTGAGAATCTGTTAAAAGTGATACACATTCTGGAAGACCAGCAGCAAGCAGAACACCTGAGTATATGGTAAATGTACAGGGCAAGAAGTGGAAGCTGATCTGGGAATCCCCAAAACTACTATGTTTGAGATTTTGGTGCAGGATCTTGTCATGAAACGTATCATGACAGAATTTATTTCGTGGCATTTATGGTCAAAGCAGAAGAAACATTGTGCTGCTGTTGCTAATTCCAACAGAAAAATTTTCAGAGTGTTTTGAACAGTATAAGAGACTCTGGGAAAAGCATGTGAGTTCTCAAGATGCTTACTTTGAAGGGGACTAAGGCATCATTGTTCTATGCACAAACTTTCTTTCTTTTTTTATATTTATTGTATTGTTTTGAGAGAATGTATGAGAGAGAGAGAGAGAGAGAGAGAGAGAGAGAGAAGGGCCCAGAGCAGTCTCCATAGTTATACATCATTATTTGTGACATGGTTTCATTCCACACAGGTTGATGTGGTGCTGTGCAAGGTAGAAACTGAACCAAGAACCTCCCACATGAAAGGTGAGAATATTTATTGTCATGCCATCCTGGCATTTAGCAGTTTTGTGACTGTTCAGCATATGAGGTTGCACTAGCTGAGGTTGGAAATGAAACCCCGGACCTCAAGATTACAAGGCAAATACTCAACCACTGAGCTATTACAGCATCCCCCAAAATTCTTTTTTTTAATTATTTTATTTTATTTTATTTTATTGACAGAGAGAGAGATACAGAGACAGAGACAGAGAGAGAACTGAACTGGGGGCACTCCCCAGTTCAGCATATGGGTCCGCATGAGCCGGGTTAGGGATTCGATCCTCGGTCTCTGGCGCTACAAAGTGAGCACTTAACCCACGGAGCCAGCTTGGCTTCCCCCAAAATTCTTGTGTATTGTATCGTCTTCAATAAGTGACCCTATATTTCATATTATACAACTGGATACTTACCAGACAAACCTCATATACATCTATATTGATCTATGTTTATGTATTTCAATATTTATATCTATTTATATCTATATAGAGAAACAAAGAATATAGTGTTTGTTTTTAATATTTTTTTCTTTTTTTTAAATTTATTTCATATTTTTTATTGTTAAATTTATTCAGGTGACATTGGTAAAAATTACATAAGTTCCAGTGTATAATTAATTTTTTATTTATGCTAACAAAACAAAGGGAGCTTGTTTAATTTTTTCAAATTAAGTAATGAAATAATAGGAACTATTATTGAGTTAAATTTTTATACTATAGAAAATTTGAGTGATGTTTTAGTAGATGTACATTGACTGTGGGTAATAAGAGTGAACTGTAATATGTAACAATCAGTGCTCTAATTAGATATTTCAAGTTCACAGTTTATGATGTTTATCTGCCAGGAGTGCTATAAGTGTGGCCATGCTATAGAATTTTTTGAAAGATGCTGTTTTTCTCAAACTTTCATTTTGAGTTAGGATTATATCCCACCAACCCTCCATAGTATAAGTTATCTACAGAGCTTTGCTAGAATACCTAAAAATGTTCTATGTCTTTGAATATTACACAAAAGGTATTATTTACTTCTTATTTTTTTAGTTCTCTATAAATTTACTATAGAAAATAATAAATGAAATAAAAGCTATGAACATTTTAAGGAAGATCACTTTCAATAAATATCTTCAGATCATTAAATCACAGAATATTAAAACTGGAAAATAATTAACAAATATCTGACCAAATTTTCTACTTTTAAAGATTACTAGCTATACACAGGCCTCAAATTTCACAAGTTGGTCTTGTTCAGGCAACAGAAAAAATTATTATAGTGTTGCAGTTATAATGAAAATAGTATCTTTTTTCAATTATTAATTGGGCTAAAAATGCATATAGAACACAGAAATTTTTTCATAAGTATTCTATTTTCAGTATTACTGTTGGTCATGCTAATATTTTTTATTATAATTGTATAATTATTATTAACAGCCAGAAGCTTAAATAACTATAAACCTTAGGGTAGGATTCAGGTTAAAAGATGATTTTTGCCACTAACAAGCTAAGGGATCTAGGCACATACCTTAATCTTTAGGACTTTCCTTTCATCAAAATAACATTCAGTGCAGGTTTATAATCTTTGCCTTCTCTTACACTCTAGTTTCCTTTGGTTCTGTATAAATCTATCTATCTATCTATCTATCTATCTATCTATCTATCTATCTATCTATCTATCTATCTTCTATCTATCTATCTACCATCTATTTAACTGTCATCTATCACCTATCTATCATCTTTATAAATAGATATAGATGGAAATTAGCTAGAGACATCTGATGTTCCATCATTACAAGTTATTTATCCTAACAAAATGTCAACTTTTCTAAACCCTTGGTAATTTAACAATATTTTAATGCAGAATAAAGAAAAATATCTATAATTTACCAACTAAGTAATAAATAGAAAAATACAGCTTAACAAGAGGTAACAGAACAAATAACTTTCATCAAAATGTATGACATCAGACCAAATAAGGTCTACCAATGTGCAAAGCATAGTTTATGTTTTGGATAATCAAGTGGTTTTAACTGCTTCATGTGTACCAAGTGACATTTGTTTAGGAATCAGTTGTGATTCAGAGATAGCACTTAGTCTTCAGACTTCAGTGAGAGGCTGTCAAGATGTTTATTTTCTGATGATCATAGTTCCTAAAGATTAATTACATAGACCCTGACCTACAAAGTATTTTGCTGGCCTCAAAAAGCATCTGCTTCTCTAATAGCATACTAGGATTCATAAGACCAGCTAATAAAATTATCCATAAAGAGAGCACATGTTAGTGTAGATAAACAACAAAAGACAAAAGTAAAGATTTGGAAAAAACATAGTGGTGGGAAATAGCCTGTTATTTAGAATTTGATGGGGTCCTGCAATTTTTTTTGTGTGTGTTTGTTTCTGACTGATAAAAAACTTAAATTTAGGTGAAGTTTATAGATGGCTTATAGTTTGAGTTTCAAGAAAACACAACAAGAAGTACTGATAAGTTTTTCTATCTTCTGTTAGGTGTTTCGGAGAGAAAGGAAAACCAAATAGCTACTAGTATGAATTTAGTAGAGAGTCAAACCTAACCAGAAAATGAGATAGTGCCATGTGTACACTATTCAGAAAATTAAGCATTCCATTTATCTGCTGATTTTAACATCTAATTTTCAAAAATTAACAAATGCATTTATCTAAGAATTTTTTTAAATTCAAGTCTAGAATTAGACTTTCTAAAAGGAAAATTATAAGCCACTGACAATAGATTATCAGAAAGAATAGTCCAGTTCAACCATAAGAATGAAAACTTAAACTATGTCTAATAAATAAAAGTAGTTTCCTAAAAATAAAATTTGAAAATCTTTTTGAGCCAAGTGTGTAGTTAGATATTAGCATTTTAACAAAATATCACATGAGAAATGATTGTATGTGTAAATAGTTAGTATCATCAAGTAACTAGATATAAGACTAAGAATCAAAGCCTGCTAAATAAAATAGACATTAATGATACAGAACTTGTATTTGAATTCTAAATGTATATAAATTGCATAATAGATCTTATTTTTTTATTAATCTAAACAAGTGTCTGAACCAATACTCTAGGGACATCTCCACATTCTATTGGAGAAAGGAATAGATGAAAGGCAGTGAATTCAGTCTCTTTGATCTTTTTAACTCAGTAAGTATCCAGCTGTTCCATTACAACAAGCTCTGTACTTTGAGTAGACTCACATCTATCAAAACAGTGTTTATGTTTTCTTAATAATGTTAACTTAAGCATTTTATCACCATGGTTTGCAAGCTGTCTGAATGCACTAAAGAAATCTGCTCATGGAAAAGGTGGGTAAGAGATAGACAGACTACTTTATAAGCTCAGCATCTGTAGAGGTCAGCCTCGTAACACCTGGAGTGACACAAAACCTCTGTTGCCTTTGTCCAGAGCCAAATGTGTATCCTGTTTGGTCAGGAAAATGTTGAAAGCAAATGCCCTTCCCTGCAAACATCTGGAGCCCTGTGGTTCGTACAACTTTAAACAGAGGAGGACTGAAGAATTGCTTAGAATCCCAATAACTTGATGAGATGCAAACTGCTGTCGTTTCTACACTGTATTTTTAAATGAATATTGTAAAAAACAGATGCCCTTCTTTCCTATTTAGGACTTTGAAGAGCAAATGCCAAAAATCAGAGGTTTTGTTATCTAACAACAATATTATATTTGAGCAATAGCCTGGACAGTTATCATGCAGAGATTATTTTATTTCTTCCTGTTCAAATAACTCAGAAACAAAAAATAATATTTGAAAAACAAACAACAACAACAACAACAACAACAAAAACAACACAAGAATCCATCGCTCTCTTTTTCTCCAACCTAATAATTGTAATAAGAGTTTAAGCTCAGGCTAAGACCAATTAATACCATGCACATTTTAAAATCTCTTAAAAGTACAGAAAATAAGGAGCTGAACAATCGAACTTATATTGTCTATAAAATTTGAAAATTTGGCTGTTTGTAAATAAAATGTTTTGGCTTTATACTAAGATCATTTTCTTGTCTTAAATTGATGAAATTCTAAATTATAGTCTCACAGTAATAGCTTGAATATTATCACTATATATCCTTAACAAGAATTAAATACCCTTGGGAGAATAAAATGAAGAATTTCCATTTGGGTAAAATAACGGCACTTTATTATTTTCAATTTTCATAAAACAAATCAATGAGCAGATCAGAGGGTCAAATGCAAATATAGTTAAAGTACGAATATATATATATATATATATATATATATATATATATACACAAAGACATAGGATGCATGCCTAACTAAGAAATTTCAGATACCATTAACTTAAATTCAGAATTAAACACAGTCTAATTCTGCTCCTGAACACAATGTTGTCATAACCAGAGGCTGCATAACTCTACTGGTTCTATTTTGTTGTATCTAAAAATAAAATAATAGAAATATCACAATAAGCTTCATACTAGCATTTTATGATGCCAACATTACCCTGAATCCAGTGCCTAGTAAGGATAACACACAAAAAGGAAACTATAGACCAATATCTCTAATGAACACAGACTAAAAAGCTTTTAGTAAAATACTAGCAAATAGAATACAACAATGCGTTAAAAAGATTATACATCATGATCAAGTGAAATTTATTCTAGGGGCACAAGGAGGATCCAACATATGCAAATAAACCATTGTAACACATCACATAAACAAATTGTAAGATAAAAACCTTGATTATATTAATTAATGCAGAAAAAGCATTCAACAAGAGACAATATCTATTTATGATCAAAACATTTAATGGAATGGTTATAGAATAAAAATATTACAATATAATAAAGGCCATATATGACAAATTCTCAACTAATAAATACTGAATGGTGAAAAACTGAAATCTTCCCTTAAAATGAGAAACAAGACAGGGATCTTCTTTGTCACCATTGTTATTCAACATAGTTCTGGGATCTCTCTAACCAGAGCAATCAGATAAGATACAGAAATAAAAGACATGCAAATTGGGAGTGAAAAGTTAAACTGTCACTTTTTTCTGATGCCATAATTTTTGTCTGGAAAATCATAAAGACTCCATCAGGAAACAGTCAGAAACAATAAACAAATACAGTAAAGTTGGAGAATATAAAATCAATGGACTAAAATTTATTGCATTTCTTAATACTGACAATGAAACTTTAGAAAAAGAAATGAAAAAAACAATGATTGACTTCTGCAATCACAACAAATAGAATTAAATACATTGGAATAAATTTAATAAAGGATGTGAAGAACTTTTACATTGAAAAGTATAAGACACTATTAAAAATTTTGAAGAAGACAAAAATAAATGGAAACATATTCCGAGTTCCTGGATTGAAAGAGTCAACATAGTTAAAATGGCCATATTATTTAAAGCAATATGCAAATTTAATGCAATTTCTATCAAAATCCCAGACATTCTCTAAGGAAATAAATTTAAAAAATCATTAGGTTTGTATGAAATCACAAAAGATCTTAAATTGCCAAAACCATCTTAAAGTAAATAGAACAAGGGTACAGGCATCACAGTCTCCAACTTTAATTTACACTACAAAGCATCAATCATCAAACTAGCATAGTACTGGTAAAAACAAACAAAAAACAAACAAACAAATAAAAAAACAACACAGATACACAGACCAACAAAATAAAAAATCCAGAAATAAACCCACATGTATGTGAACAAATATTTTTTGACAAAGGAGCAAAGAATATTCAATGGAGAAAAGAAAGCCTCTTCAGTAAATGGTGGTGGGAAAATTAAAAATCCATGTGCAAAGAATGAATCTGAACTGTCACCATACATACAACAAAATTAACTCCAATTGTATAAAAGACCTCCACATAAGACCCAAAAGAGTAAACTTAAATAGAAAAAAACATTGATGCTAAACTTATGGATCTTGAGCTCAGGAAGAATTTTATGAATTTTACCTCAAAGGCAAGATAAGCAAAAATAAATAAATGGGACTATAACAAACTATAAAGCTTCTACACTGCAAAAGAAACTATCAATAACATAAAAAGGCAATCAACTGCATGGGAGAAAATATTTGCAAACAATGTCTCCTATAAAGCAATAATATCCAAAATATATAAAGAACTCACACAACTCAACAACAAACAAACAAACAAATAAACAAGCAATCCAATTAATAAATGGGCAGAGGACATGTGCAGACACTTCTCCCAATAGAACATAGAAATGGCCAACAGATATGTGGGGAGAAAATTGATCAACTTCACTAGCTATAAAGAAATTGCTATCAAAACCACAATGAGATATCACCTCACATCTATTAGAATGGCTATCATTAGTATGGCAAATAATGTCAAGTGCTGGAGAGGTTGCAGAGGAAAAAGGAACACTCATACATAGCTGGTGGAAATGTAAATTGACATAACTAATACAGAAGACAATAAAAAAGTTCCTCAAGAATTTAAGAATAAAATTACTATATCACCCAGCAAGCTCTTTTCTGGGTTCTTAACCACCAAAATATGAAAACTTTAGTCTGCAAAAATATATATGCTCTGATGTTCGTTGCAGCATTGTTCACAGTGGCCAAATAATGGAAATTACTGAAGTGTCCTTTGATAGATGACTGGATAAAGTAGTTACGGTACATTTACACAATAGAATATCCCTTAGCCATAAGAAAAGATGAAATACTGCCATTTGCAACAATATGAACGTATCTTAAGATCATGCAAAGCAAAATAAGCCAGACAGAAAAAAAACAAGAACCATATGATTTCACTCATATGTGGAATATAAAACTGAAAACAACAGATAAAAACTTATGAACATAGTCAATTGTTCAGTGGTTACTAGGAGTTAGGTGTCATAGGGAGTAGTGGAGGAGGTAGGGGATTTCAAATATACAGTGATTGAAGGAGAACTGACTCTGGGTGATCAGCATACAATGCAACATATAGACAATGTATTGTAAAATTGTAGACTTGAAACATATGCAATTTTACTAACCTATGTCACACCAATAAATTCAATAATAATAAAAATAAATATATCTAATCTTATTTCTTTTTTAAAAAATAGAAAGATCACATTAATTAAGTGCTCAAAATGTCTTTCCCCTTTATGTAAATTGAATGTATTAAATGTCCATTAAATTCACATTTTTAAGTCACCAGTATATATACTTTATTGTATTATGCAAACAATTATGTACATATTAAATATATTTTTGGAGGGATCACTTTTACCCCAGACTTTACATTTGTTCTAGATATCACATTGTCACAAACACTACCACCACCACCACCACCATTATCACTTCCATTTACCACCTCTAAAAATACAATTCAGCAATAGATCGAGTTATTGAGCTTCTTTTCCCATCAATCATTTATGTATTTCCTGAGTCCAAGGATAAAGAATCCCCACCTCACTATCTTAGTGTAGAGTTTGACAGGCTATTCATTTTCTCTTTAGTAAGTTGGTTTCTTTCTTTTTTTTTTAAGATTTATTTTATTGTTTTTGACAGAAACACAGATAGATAGATAGATAGAGAGAGAGAGAGAGAGAGAGAGAGAGAGAGAGAGAGAGAGAGAGAGAGAGAGAGAGAGAGAAAGGGGAAGGCCCAGAGCTGTCTCCATAGTTGTAGTCAAAAATTTTCAACATGATTTCATTCTACACATGTGAGCAGGGGCTATGCAGGGTGGGAACTGGGCTGGGGGCCTCCTGCATGGGAGGCACACTCTCTCAAGCCAGGGGCCAAAATGGGGGGATAAGAACCAAAGTGGGGGCCTCCCACATGGGAAGCATACCCAATTCAGCACATGGGTTCGCATGGGCCATGGCTGTGAATTAATCCTCAGTCCCTGGGGCTGCAAAGTTGGTGCTTAACCTGCTGAGCCATCCCAGCTTCCCCTAGGTTGGTTTTCTTCAAAGAAGTAACTAGAAAACCTGGCCTGGCTTTGCCTGAACCTCAACATGAATGAAACACCGAATGAATTTGTTATCTAATTAAAAGATCTTTAAAGCCCTCTACCAAATGCATTATAAAATGTTTCATATTTTAAAACTATGTTTATTAGGGCATTTTTGAGCAATGATAGAGAGTTTATTTTCTTTCAGTAATTCATTAGTCAACTTAAGAGCTCTGAAAAGACAATTGTGACAACCCATTCTAGAATATCCTGGCCATTTTTAACTTCTTAAATTTTTTCATGAAAAAGGGATTATGGTTTTCTGAATGAAATCATATTTTGTCCTGATCTCTTATGTGCTGTGGTAGTTTGTAACCCTGACATGAAACTATATATATGAGAAGTTATAAAAAATTATGTCTCTGAGAGCCCTAGGTTGAATTCCTTCTGTCGGCTCAACTCAGGTCAATTAAATACATCATAAAAATAAGGATTTGCCAGATATTCCAAGAAGTTCCATTTGTAGTTTTATGCTCTGATAATCAACTTTTTTATAAAGGATAATTTGCTTACATTAACATCACAAAAGTCTACATTATGATAAAGGCAAATATATATATTTTTTATTTCTTGCGAAGATATTGGCCTATATTGTGCAAGCAGCATAGTAGCAAATTTAGTCTTTTTTTTTTTTTTTTTTTTTA
>PVKE010015738.1:0-32986 GCA_004027555.1 Craseonycteris thonglongyai
CTATCAAAAGTTGGGTCTGGAAATTTATTTTCTTCATGAGCCTATATCTCGAAAACTTAGTAAGTGATTTAAAAAATAAAAAATAGTTTTGAACATATATTTTACTTATCTACCCATACCTCGCTGGAATGCACCTTATACTGAAACACAGTGTGTAAACATAGTATGCATTTCACACCCCTTCTTCCCCCTTAGACTATGCCTATGACAACAAGTCGATCGCGACACATTTTTAAGATAAAAAGTAGATCTTATATACAGAAAAGTTGGCCACCCCTGCTATAGAAGATAAAAATCTTTATAGATTTATTATTATAAGTACTTCTCACTTATCTGAGTAGAGAAATTTCCTTTTCATGTAGGCTTCTAGAAAGTTAAAAATTTGTCCCATTTCTAGCTAGACTATACAACATTTTTTGTGCCAACCAGACCTATCATGCTTTGTCTTATTTTCTTCAAATGGTTTGTTTTTTTTTATTTTCTAATTCCTATCAACCTTTAGAGCACTTACCAAAACCTTCTTAGAATAGGCATATATGAATCATCTACATTTACATATAAGGCATAATATAAACCTAGGAAACTTCTTTAGGTGTCAAGTTTTATCCATATTTTTATGAAAAATCATATGCTACAACATTATAAAAATTTGCACTTGTGTATTTTGATGCAATCTTATTTTAAAGTTTACAAATGCTCCATTATTATCACAATCATAAAGTAATTCTGCAACCAAAGGTGAGTCCAGTATGTCAGGCCTTTGGTATAGTAGCATAGCCAAATGACATAAAAATGTAATCCTCCAAATCTTTAGAGTAGGTGTTATCTATTCCTGCTCTAAAGCTTATTTATTGTTTATTAAATACCCTACTTTTTAAAAGACCCTGAAATAGATAACAATACAAACAAAAGACTTAAGTAAAATAAAATCCTTAAACTGTAAGCAAAGAGCAAGTACAATAAGGATGGGAAAAAAGAAAAGAAATTCCAGGCTAAGAAAAGCTCCTGCATGAAGCATGTCTGGAACTTACCTCTGAAGTCCCAGCCTCCAAGGAAAACAGAAGAGATGTGTTATACAGCTGCTACTTTATTTAAAGAAAAAAAGAAAAAGAAAAAAAGAAAAAGGAAGCATGCCAATTCATTAGAACACTCTTTGTTGCTAGGACTAAATTTGATAAATTAGATTACATAAAGTAATCTATATAACACATTTAAAAGGCCCTAAATGGCAGCTTTATAAACCTGGATAGTGAAATCATTTGAGGAGTTTTTACAATACTGATTCCAAGGTCTCAGATCCCCTAAATCAGACTGAGGTTTTAAACAGCTTTCCAGATGAAGCTAATAATTACTCACACCTGAAAATAACTGACTTATGACTTTGTAAAAATCAAAAAATGGTTTTTGACAATACCTGAAGAGCAAATCAATAAGTAGTGAAATCACTGAGGAATATTCTGTCTTTACTGGTTGAAAGGAGTTTTGTGTCAGGTTTATTCCTGACATGGAAGTGACAAAATGATGTTTTATAATGAAAACCAAAGAACCTTGACATGTATTCATTTCTGGATAACTTTGTCTACTTGGAGCTGGGTTTCAGACAATCTTTGAAAGTTTTCTATAAAAGTCTCAAATGTATAAACATATATTCAATTGAAATGCTACAGGTGAGAGACAACTATATCATAGAAGATTTTCAGGCAGGAACTGCTGATTATTGGCATCTAAACTAGAAAACTTCAAGGTAGGTTTTAAATACTTTGGTTTTTAGCAAGACTCCATGCTGTGGGCTTTCTAGAAGAGTTCATTAAAATGCATCTCAGAAAACAATTTGACTTGATCTGTTGATTGATGTTTTTGGTTTTTTTTTTTTCATTAGTTCAAAATGTTGGGGTTTTTTTTAAGATTTATTTTTATTGTTTTTTATTGATGATTTTAAAAAGATTTCAAAAGACATTTTCTACCAAAAGATGTTGAAGACTGATAGTAACATTGATTTGGTTTTGACATAATTAAGTTATCCTTATTGACAGTAACTAGTTAATGTGGTTAGTTGCTTTTTGAAGCAATCGTAGGACCTTGCCAAGAAAATGTATGCTTGTCTTCCAATGTAACCACAGGAAGGCACTTGAACAGATAACCTAGAAACTGTGTCAAGTTCTGTTATAGTTCTCTACTTTCCACCATGTGAGAACACAAAAAAATGGCTGTAATCAGGAAAAGGGTTCTTACTAGAACCCAACCATGCTGGCACCATGAGATCAGACTTCTAGCCTTCAACCATGCTAAATAAATGTTTGTTAAGTTAAAAAAAAAATTCTGTTATTAATTACAGTAGTAACACAGGAACCGGAGCAAGAAATCCTTTGCAGTGCATGTACGTATGTATGTATGCATGTATGTATATGATTTGCACTATCATGAGCCCATTTTTTGCCTACACCAGTTCAGCAATGATATTGTAATAAATAAAGGTTTCTAAAAGCTTGATAGGTATTATATCAAGATCATGGCTTTGTGCTACACATGGTTCCTATCTATGGATGAAAAGCTGATTATGGATCTATAAATATTATGAATCTATTACATTTTATTAACTATTTTCTCCAAGTAGGTGAACTTAGGGTAGTAATGATTAATTAAAAAGTTCTTCCTCAAGCTTACCTACTCTTCATGCCTACTCAGGAAATTAAATCAAGGCCCAAACCTGCAATTTCTGGAGAGAAAAGTCTGCATTCAGTTTTGGCACATATATATAGCAAACATGCAGGTGTTTTATTTTTGGAGCAATAAAGGGTTGGACTTAATTGTAAATAGGAAGATTATACCTTAATTTCACCCTGATGGGAAGTTCTAAAAAGGCTTGCAAGGCATAGGACAGTACTCATATTTCAGATTATGAACTTAAGTTAGAAAAGCTTGGGTATGAATAGAGGCTTTACAACTTGTAACTACATGACATTAAGAAAAATACTTAATCCCTCTGACTCCTAACTTTTTCATCTGTAAAACGAGGGTGATAATACCTACCTTACAGAGTTGTCTTGAGAAGTAAATAAGATAATGTATGCCAGGTGCTTAGGCAGATGGCTGCCTAAAAATAGTGAGTATTCAATATCCAATAAGGGGTGATACAAATAATGATTATCAAAAATTCGGGGCTAAAACACATAAAATAGTTTTTAAATATTGGCAAAAACATATTTTCAGAACACTTTCTTTACTCGAAGACTATCCCACTGAAGTCACAGGAAACTCCTTTGATAAAATTAAAACTTTGGTATAGATGTCTGCATTACCCCTTTCCTCCCTTTATCCAGTCCTATACAGGTAGGCTTAAAGGTAGCAATGTTAAGAAAGAGAATAGATTTAATAAGAGAATGATTACTTTCTATTTTAATATATGCATTTCAAATAGAAATAAGCAAGTAAGAAATTCCTTAACACTAGGCCCTTGATTAGAAACACATATAGAGGTTATCCTTAATTTTATCCCAAAAGCCATAATTTAACAACAACAAATTATGGTGTATATGCTTAGCAATGTTTTCCTACTAATTAGAATGGGTTTCCTTACATTTGCAGCCCAGACAAGTAATTGTCTCATCTCAGACCTTATAAAGCAGAGGCCTGGGGAAACCACTGCAGCTCTGTGTCTCAGGGTTTAATTATGATTTATACATCTATCTGTTTTCCCAACTTGATTCTAAGAGCCCTGAGGTCAGGGACTTACTAGAGATAATGCCTGTCTGAAATAATGTCTTCTGAGTTCTCAGTAAAAAAAAAAAAGGGGGGGGGGTTCATTACTGTCAACACCTGAAAAGCAGGAGGATGCTTATGACTTATCTTAAAAAGAAAAAAGAAAATCAGTAAATCCATTTACTCTATCATCAGATAGGCACAAAAAGATTTTTTTTTAATTATAAGTCTGTTGTTTTTCTTCTAAAGGAAAAAGATAAAAAGAAAAGAAAAAAGAACTTTCAAACTATATAGATATTCTCAAAGATCAAACCTAAGAAACTGCATTAAATTTACATTAAATCCCTTTTCTCTTCTACCTACCTCAGCAAGCTGTCTGTGTATGCTGGAGAGCATGATTTTCAGTTCCCCAAGTTCATCAAAGAACTGAAAGATTTTGTAAACTGGATGACAATTGTGGTCCAGGAATTCCTGTCAGCTTTTCTTAAGAAAGATATTACTGTTCTTCAGGGTAATTTGGTCTGTGGTATCTCTGAATTACCAGGTAAGTTATCTACTTCACATAGGACTGTAAGTATTTTCTGGCTAAAAAGTCTCTACATTCTTCTATTTGAGACATAGATTATCCTCATAATAGATCTCACCTTGTATACCTTCTGTGTAGTTCCAATTTTAAAGTGAAAATTTAATACCACTTTAAATCAATGTGGAAGATGGATTTTACAATAAATTGTGTTAGACAATACTGGTCGTCTGAAGGAAAAAGCATTGGCTCCCCATCTTATTCTTCCCACAAAAAAATAAAAAAATAAAAACAAAAATACAAAAAATAGAAAGAACCACCAGATGGATTAAAATTTTAATTGTAAAAAACAAACCATGAACACTAGAACACTAGAAGAATACCTGAATTTTAAAAAATAACCTTCATATGATAAAAAGTCTTTCTAATAAGTTTTTTGGTGTATGTCCCAAATATTCTATTTGACTTATTTACACTAAGAAATTACTCATTTTATATTGAAAATTAAAATTCAATTGGTGTCTTTTATTTTAATTTGTTTAATTTGGCAACTCTAATTTCTAAGTAATGCAGAAACTTTAAAGAAAACATGGATGGATCATCAAGATGGCATCATGAGAGGATATTCTTGAAACTTCTCCTGGATAAAGTAACAAACTGAGCAACTAAAATCCAGATAGGAAAACCCTAAGCAACATGCAGCCTCAGCTGAGAGATCCACTTATCACAAGAAAATAGCTAAAGCCAGAGAAAAAGAGACTAGTAATACAGAAGAAAAAGCAGCTTAGAGACACGCTGTGGAGACTGGCTGGAGACCTACCTTGTGACCGACTTAGAGACTGTCAGAGGAGAGACTGAGGTAAGAGTCTGGGAGTGTGGGCCTAGGCAGAGCATGACCTCAGGCTGGCTGGAGGCCAAGAATGGACAAGAGGAGAGGAACAAGCAGCTGGAGCATAGGACATATGTCAGGAGTAGGGCACAAGCAGCTGTAGTGTGGTACAGGTGGCAGGAGAAAAGGATGAGTGGCCATACTATGAAGCAGGAGGCTGGATGTGGGCCAGTGACAGTAGCATGAAGTAGGTGATCAGAGCACAGGGCCTGAGGCTAGAGCATAAGGCCAGCAACTGGAGTGCAGAGTGGGCTGCCTAGCACAGGCCTGTGACTGGAGTGCCACACCAGCAGCTGATGTACAGCATGGCCCTGGGCAAGGTAGAGCCCAAGGCAGAGCACTGTGTGGCCTTGGACACAGAGCCTGGCTGCTTTCCCTTGCTCTCTCCCCAGGCTCACTTCCCCCAATTCCACCCAGTGCCCACATTCAGTCAGCTATGGTCAGGAAACTGCCATTACACTGTGATGCAAACAGACCTGCATCTTTTCCAACAAACCCTGCCCCCACCCTTCCTTCTGAAGTTGGCACAGGGACCCAGAAAAACTGTGAAGTACACATGTGGCACTTCTGACTGCAGTGAGATCTTAGAGGCATAGATTACCGTTGTCCACCATATCTTGTCAAATAGAATACACAGAGACCAAGGCAACTGAGTCAAAGAAGAGAAGCCCACCTCTAGGAAGTCTCCTATGGTGAGAAAACCTGGTACCAAGAGAAAATATTGTAGGATGCTATAGTGACACCAGCTGGAAAGCAAAAGAAAGACCTCTTCACATCAACCAGGGGAAAAGTCCTTATGCCAAGGAAGAGAAACACTCCAACAGCAATGAGTACTAGAGGGAACAAAGATGCTAAAATACATATATACATATAAACATATATATATATATACCGGTATATACAGAAGAGGAACTTAAAGATATGGAAATATGTGAGCTAAAGGACACATAACTCAAGATTGCAGTTCTGAAAATACTCAAAGAGATCAAAGAAAGTTGGCTAAGCACAGGAGAGCAGCTAAATGTTCTCAGAGGGGAAATCTATGAGCAAAAAAACAAACATGAAAATGCAAAAAAAAAAAAACTTCAACAAAAAAATTAAAACTAAAAAAAAAAAACCAGAAAATTTTATACTGGGATACAGAAAAGATGGCGGCATTAGAGGAGAACCCCGATAACTGCCTGGAAAGGGACTTATGAACAAAGAGGAATCCGCAGGGGAAACCCTAAGAAGCACCCTCAACTGAGAGAACCACACAACGCAGAACAACACCCAAAGGTTAGAGGAAAAAGGGGAGAATGGGAGAGGGAAGGGGAAGCAGCGATTCGAGGACAGGAACTTGGAGCGTGGCCCGGGGCTGGCAAAAACAAAGGGGGATTGGAAGACTATGGTCAAAGTGAAGCTAGATCAAGGGTGGGCTGGAAGCCAAGACCTAAGGAGCGTGAAAGCCCCACAAGACTGTGGACAATTTAACATCCAAACTCAAGGGACAGCACGCGGTGCCCTAATCAGATCATGGAGCCTAAAGTGGAACAGGGACTATGGAACAGGGTGGCTACACTTCCCGGTGGGCGGGGTGAGAGCAGGGAATCAGCCCACAACATATCGACACCCCTGATTTACGGAGAAGATTAACTGTGAGGGAGCACCTTTTGAAGACAGGGCTCTTGGAGTGAGGGCAGCAGCTGCATTAGACGTGCTTAGACTTAAAGTGAATCCAGCGGTCTCAACAGAGCCACGGGCCTAGAGCGGCTGTGCCCCTCCCGTGTGGCTAACCCAGCCTCTGCCAAGCCCCGGCCCAACCGCACAGCCACCCTGTGGGCACAGCTCACAGATGCGATTAAAGGAAAAGCAGCCAAGCAGAGGGGAGAAAGACCAGAGCTCCTGCTCCCCACCCACACTGAACCACGAACCTCCCTGCTGAAAGAGGAATCTGCTATTGTGTCTCAGGCCCACCCTAGCTCCTACTCATATGCCGCCACCCCTGGCCACACCCTCACTACCCTGCCTTCTAACAGCTAAGCCAGTAACCTAAAGAGAATCCCCAAGACACAGAAACTGACTGCTTCCCCCAACCCTCTCCCAAAATCTCCTCCTCCCACAACTGAGCCCAAAACAAAAAATAAAGAGAAGCCCATCTGATAGGCAAACCCCCAGAGGGAAAACATACTCATGAGTAAAGCAAAAAGAACCACATCAAAAACAATGCACACCTCAGAATCCAAAGCCCCTCCAGAAGATCAGGGGCATTATTTAGTAAAGGACCTTTCACACTTGGAATCAAATCTAAGTGAAACAGATTTCAGGACTGAAATACTCAAGATACTCAGAGAGCTCACTCAATGCTGGCAAAGTACCCAGACACAGTTAAATAACCTCAACAAGAAATTTTCTGAGCAAAATGAGTACTTTACCAATAAAATTGAGAAGATAGAGCAGAACCAAAAGAAACTCCTCGAAATGAAAGGCATCATGGGAGAGCTGAAAAAAGAACTGACCAGCATAGGAAACAGGGCTAACCAGCTAGAGAAAAGAATGAGGAAAATCAAAGATAGAAACATGGAAATGTCACAGAAGGAAGAAGAAAGGGAAAGGAGAATCAAGAAAAATGAAAGAGGCTGGGAGGCTCCCTCTTAACCGAAGAAAAGATGTAGAGTGGGCTGCTACCTCCTGGCCTAAATGAATGTGATATTGAGTTGAATTCTGAAGATGAAGATACATTAGAGAACTCTGAACTTAGCTTAAAGAAAGACAAGGAAGATGGGACCGTAACAACACAGATGTCAGATTTCCTTATAGATGGATCAAAAACTGAAGCAGAGGCAAATGTAAATGCATATGAAGAGTGTCCTTCTGGAATTCCCTTACATATGTGGAGTAAATTTCAAGAATTGCATAAAAAACACTCTGAACAGAAAACCTCATCTTCAAGATTCAGGAAAAAAAGAAAACACTCCAAAAAAGGTAAATTGAAGAATGAAGAAGAACCTCATAGTGAACAGTCCTCAAGTCAAACCCAGTGGAAGGAACTTAGTATTTTGGAGCCAATGATAGGTTTGACCCCCCTGTCAAAAAGAAAAAAAATTGACAAGCCAGGCCTTGAAAAGAGCATAGACCAGGCTGTGGAAGAGTGGAATATTGAGAAGGCTGAGGAACTCAGCAACCAGCTCGCTACCCGAGAGCTTGGTGTAAAAATTGCCAAAGCAATTGCCTGCCACAAGTTTGTAAAAGCCAAAAAGGAAGCTGAAAATTCACAGGTTGTTCGAAAAAAGAAGAAACTTGCATGGGGATTTGAAGCAAAGAAGAGATGAGAAACCAAAAGCAATATGGGATACATGTAACTTGCCAGAGTTCTTCAGGACATTGTGTCTTTACTTGAGTTTTTACTTGAGTCTTCAATAGCTCAATTCGCTAAGATTTTCCTGCTTCTATTAAATCATATGTCAGGTAGTTGATAGAAGTAGAAAAGAGAAGCATAAACTTTGGGAGTTGAGAACCAAATCTTTTCAAGCTTTTTCTAAAGAGTTCATCCTATTGAAGTGAATGGAATTGAGTGTTCTGTTATTTGTACAAGGAATCTAAGCATACACGGGGAAAAAAGATAGAAATTTATTTATTTGTTTACATAGACCTACAGTATAAAATCAATTTTACTTTTCATCTGTTTGTTGTAGCATAGCCAATGAACTCCTTATACTTTCTTATCTGTACTCGATGTAACTGCACTTATTCTGGAATTGTGTTTTTAAGATTGGCATTTGTTTATAATGGATTAGTCGTAAGTGCAAGAAAATCTCAATTGATATTGTCTTTACAAATGACCTTATCTTAATGTTATAAAAGTAATTATTGGTTCTTTATTGGATGCAGTAGAGTTGATAGTTCACGGTCACATAAAAGCAATTGATTAATTTTTGTGTACCTTCAGATAAAGTACTATAATTTAAAAGAAGGACAAAATGTAGTATTTGGAGGATGATTTAAATTCAGCTCTGCCTTGAAATGTCACCCTAAATATTTCTGTCAGCCATGTCATTCTTTAAATTATGAGGTAATTCTTAGAAGAGAAAATGGTATAATTTTATTAGAATGTTATAATTCAAGACAATATAACTTGGAACCTTCTAAGAACATGGTTTGATTGTTTTTATTCCTCTTCCCCATTACTACTTAAAAGATTGAATGAATTAATGAGGATAAAGAGAGGATGGAACCATGGGACGTAGTATTAAGTGTACGTGTCATGGTTCTAACTTGGGGAGGCGGGGCTTAGAGAAATCACATAACCAGCTGCTGAGAAGACCACGCTGGACGTTTTCATGTTTGAGCAACTGCCTTTGGTATTTTGGCACCTCCCCACTTGGTGCCCAGTAGAGGTAAAGAACTACTTATGGTTTCCATCAGTTCACCTTTCTTCTTCAGCCTTCATCACAGGTTTTCTAGCTGTCTGTTAATGAACTTTTCTGGGTTGCTGATATGAATTCAGGAATATAAAAGATGAGTTATTATAATTATATTATTGTTTGTTATTTTTAAATATATAATAGTAAACAAAATTTTACTAAAAAAAAAATGAAAAATGAAAGAAAAACAAAAATGAAAGTTCCCTACAAGAACTCCCTGACTCCATCAGAAAGAACAATATTAAAATAATAGGGGTACCAGAAGGAAGTGAAATAAAATCTTCTCAGAGGCTACTAAAACAAAAAGTGGATGAGAATTTTCCTAACCTGTGAAAAGAATTATAGCCCCAAATTCAAGAGGAATGCAGGAGCCCTAACTACCTAGACCCTAGCAGATCTTCTCCAAGGCACATTGTTCTGAAGATGACAAACACCAATGACAAAGAATCTTCAAGGATGCCAGGGAAAAACAAAATATAACTTTCAAAGAAAAAACTATCAGGCTGTCACCAGAATTCTCAGCATAAACTCTGCAAGCCAGGAGGAAGTGGACCCAAATCTTTAAAATATTAAAAGAAAGAAATTTCCAGCCAAGTATTAACTATCCAGCAAAATTAATCTTTAGATACAAAGGAGGAATGAAGGCCTTTTCAGATATACAGAAGCTGAGGGAATTCTCCAGCTAAAAACCAGCACTCCAAAAAATACTAAAGGAGGCTATCCGACCTGAATCAAGAAATCAAAATAAGTGGAGAAAAGTTGGGACAACAAAAAAATTAAAAGGAAAGAAGAAATGGATACAGGATATCCTCATATATCAGTCATCACCCTGAATGTAAATGGACTAAATTCACCAATAAAGAGGCAGAGGGTAGCAGATTGGATTAAAAAACAAAATCCAACCATATGCTGCCTGTAAGAGACACACCTCAGCCACAAAGACAAACATAGACTCAGCGTAAAAGAATGGAAAACAATACTCCAGGAAAATGGCACTCAGTGTAAAGCTGGAGTGGCCATACTGATTTCTGATGAAAAAGACATCAGGATAAAAAAAATAATAAGACATAAAGATCGACATTACATCTTGATAAAAGGGACAATACAACAAGAAAACATCACACTCATCAATATATATGCCCTCAATCAGGAAGCACCAAAATTTATAAAGCAACGATTAACAGATCTAAAAGGAGAATTTGAAAAAAATACAATTATAGTAGGGTATCTAAACACCCCCCTGACAACATTGAACAGATCATCCAAGCAGAAAATAAATAAGGAGATTGCAGCTTCAAATGATACATTGCAGGAAATAAACATAATTGACATTTACAGGTCATTCCATCCTACAACAAAGGGCTATACATTTTACTCTAGTGCACATGGAACATTTTCAAGGATAGACCATATCCTGGGACTTAAATCCAACCTTACCAAATTTAAGGGCATCCAAATAATACCAAGTGTATTCTCAGACCACAAAGCGTTGAAACTAGAGATCAATTGCATAAGCTCAAGTACAGAGAGAACCACATATACGTGGAGATTGAACAACATGCTATTAAAAAGTGAGTGGGTCAAAGAGGAAATACAACAAGAGATTAAAAACTCTGTAGAAATGAATGACAATGAAAACACGACGTACCAAAATTTCTGGGACACGGCGAAAGCAGTATTAAGAGGGAAATTTATATCATTACAGGCCTATTTCGAGAAACAAGAAAAACTACAAGTGAACACCCTCACATCTCATCTTATAGAGCTAGAAAAAGAAGAACAGAGGTGCCTCAAAGAGAGCAGAAGAAAAGAATTAATAAAAATTAAAGCAGAACTTAATAAAATTCAGAACAGAAAAACCATAGATAAAATTAATGCCACAAAGAGTTGGCTCTTTGAAAAAAATCAATAAAATTGACAAACACTGGCTAGGCTCACCAAAGGACAAATAGAAAAATCTCATATTTCCACAATACGGGACAATAGGGGAGAGATTAGAACTGATGCTGCAGAAATACAAATAATCATAAGAGATTATTATGAAAGACTCTATGCCAACAAATTTGACAATCTAGAGAAAATAAACAAATTTCTAGAAACAAATAGTATACCTAAACAGAACCAAGAAGATTTGGATAACCTAAACAGACCAATCAATAGTACAGAACGTGAAACAATTATCAAAAAATTACCCAAAGGCAAAAGGCCTGGACCAGATGGCTTTACCAATGAATTCTACCAGTCATTCAAAGAAGAACTAATGCCCATCCTCCTCAGACTACTCCAGAAAATTCAAGAGGAGGCAGTACTACCCAACTCTTTCTATGAAGCTAATATCTCCCTAATACCAAAACCTGGGAAAGACAATAGCAAAAAGGAAAACTACAGGCCAATCTCACTGATGAACACTGATGCAAAAATCTTAAATAAAATTTTAGCTAACAGAATACAAAAATACATTAAAAAAATTATTCACCATGACCAAGTGGGATTCAACCCAGGGGCACAAGGATGGTTCAAAATACACAAATCAATCAATGTAATCCAGCACATAAACCAAACAAAGGATAAAAACCACATGATTATCTCAATTGATGCAGAAAAAGCATTCGACAAGACACAACACCCATTTATGATAAAAACAATGAATAAAATGGGAAATGAAGGAAAGTACCTCAACATAATAAAGGCCATATATGACAAACCCTCAGCAAATATTTGTATACTGAATGGGAAAAAGCTGAAGCCTATTTTCCTAAAATCAGGAACAAGACCGGGATGGCCCCTGTCACCACTGCTGTTCAACATAGTTCTGGAAGTTCTAGCCAGAGTAATCAGACAAGAGAAAGGAATAAAACGTATTAGAATCAGGAGAGAAGAAGTTAAACTGTCACTCTTTGCAGATGACATGATCCTGTATATAGAAAACTCTAAAGAATCTATCAGAAGTATATTAGAAATTATAGACAAATACAGTAAAGTTGTAGGCTACAAATTCAATGTTCCCAAATCAACTGCATTTTGGTATGCCAACAATGAAACTTCAGAAAGAGAGATGAGAAGATCCGTTCCTTTGCCACTGTAATCAAAAAAATGAAATACCTAGGAATAAATCTAACAAAGAATGTGGAAAAACTTATACAGTGAAAACTGTAAGACAGTCTTAAAAGAAATTAAAGAGGACACAAAGAAATGGAAAGACATTCCATGTTCATGGATTGGAAGAATCAACATAGTTAAAATGGCCATACTCCCCAAAGCAATATACAGATTCAATGCCATGCCCATCAAAATCCCACGATCATTCTTTCAAGAAATAGATTTAAAAAATCATCAAATTTGTATGGAACCACAAAAGACCACGAATCACAAAAGCTATCCTAAGAAAGAAGGATAAAGTTGGGGGCACCTCACTGCCTGACTTTTATCTATATTACAAAGCCTCAGTAATCAAAACAGCTTGGTACTGGCAGAAAAACAGACCCACGGACAAAAGGAACAGTATTAAAAACCCAGAAATAAACCCACAAATTTATGGACAGATTATTTTTGATAAAGGATCAAAAAATATACAGTGGGGAAAAGAAAGTTTCTTCAGTAAATGGTGCTGGGAAAATTGGAAAACCACATGCAAAAGTCTGAATGTGAACTGCGATCTCTCACCATATACCAAAATTAACTCAAAATGGATTAAAAACCTCCAGATAAGAAAGGAAACAATAAATTGCATAGAAGAAAACATTGGCACTAAACTTATAGACCTGGTATGCAGGGAGGACTTTATGAATCTGACCTCAATGGCAAGGGAAGTAAAAGCACAAATAAACAAATGGGACCTTATCAAGCAAAAAAGCTTCTGCACTGCAAAGGTAACCATCAAGAAAGCAAAGAGGCAACCAACCAACTGGGAAAAAATATTTGCCAACAATGCCTCTGATAAGGGGCTAATATCAAAAATATACAAAGAACTTGTACAACTCAACAAGAATAAAACAAGCATTCCAATTAAAAAATGGGCAGATGACCTTAACAGACACTTCTCTCACAAAGACATACATATGGCCAACATATATATGAGAAAATGCTCCACTTCACAAGCAATTAGGGAGATGCAAATAAAAACCACAATGAGATACCATCTTACACCTGTTAGAATGGCTATAATCAACAAGACAAGTGATAACAAGTGCTGGAGAGGCTGTGGACAAAAAGGAACCCTCATACACTGCTGGTGGAAATGTAAACTGGTACAACCACTATGGAAGGCTGAATGGAGATTCCTCAAAAAATTATGAATGGAATTACCATATGACCCAGCTATCCCACTACTGGGCATCTACCCAAAAAACCTGAAAATCTTAATCTTTAAAGATGTTTGTACCTTCATGTTCATCGCAGCACTGTTCACAGTGGCCAGAACATGGAAACAACCAAAATGCCCTTCGATAGATGACTGGATAAAGAAGATGTGGTACATTTACACAATGGAATACTACTCAGCGATAAGAAATGATGAAATACAGTCATTTGTGACAACAATAGATGGACCTAGAGACCATCTTATTAAGCAAAATAAGTCAGACTGAAAGAATCAGGAAACATATGACCTCATTTATAGGTGGAATGTAAAACTGAAAGTAACAAAGACACAGAGACCTATGGACACACTCAATAGCTGGGTGATTGCCTGAGGGAAGGGGAGAAGGGGGGAAGGAGAGTTGGAGGGGAGGCGGGAGAGGACACCAGCATTATGGACCCACTCAATGGTTTGGTGGTTACCTGGAGATGGGGGAGGGAGAGTTGTGGGGGGAGGTAGGAGTGGGGACCAGATATATGGTAATGGAAGGGGAGCTGATTCTTGGTGGTGGGCACATAATGCGATGCATGGATGATGTGATGTGGACTTGTACATCTGGAAACTATCTAATTGTTACCAACCAATGTCACCCCATTAAGTTTAACAATGAAAATAAATTAAAAAAAAGAACCAGATAGAAATTCTGGAGATAAACAATGCAATAAAAGTAATGAAATATGAAATAGCTAACATAGGAAGAAGAGCTGACTAAATGGAGGAAAGAATTAGTAAAATCAAAGGTAGAAATATGGAAATGTCAGAGAATGAAGAAGAGAGAGACCTAAGAGTTAAAACAAAACAAAACAAAACAAAAAAAAAGAAAATAAAGAAAATAAGAAATGAAAGATCTCTACAAGAACTATCTGACTCCATTAGAAAGAGTAATGTAAGAACATAAGAATAATAGATATTCTGTAGGGAGCAGAAGACAAGATGGGCACAGAGAATTTACTCAGACAAATAGTGAATGAGAACTTCCCAAAGGTATGGAAATAACTGGAAGCTCATATCCATGAAATAAATAGAAACCCTAACTACCTGAATCCTAGCAGACCTTCTCCAACACACATTATACTGAAGATGTCAAAGGTCAAAGACAAAGAAAGAATCCTCAAGGCAGCCAGGGGCAGAGAACACCATAACCTATAAAGGAAACCCCCAATCAGATTGTCCTCAGACTTCTCAACATAAACTCTACAGGCCCTAAGGGAGTGGAATCAAGTAGTCAAAATATTGAAAGAGAGAAATTACTTACTAGTCAGGAATCATCTTTCCAGCAAAATTATGCTTTAGATATGAAGGAGGAATAAAGAACTTTTCAGACATACAGAGGCTGAGGGAATTCTCCAGCACAAGGCCAGCACTTCAAGAAATACTAAAGGAGGATATTTGACCTTATGTAAAAAGTAAAAAAAATAGGGATAAATGGGGACAACAAAAACATAAAAGGAGAGGAAGTAAAGGATTAAACTTCCTCAGAGAATGGAGATAAGGAGCATCTTTAAGAAAAGGGACCGCTGCATATATGAAACTTTTTTACATAAACTTATAGTAAACAAACACACACACACACACACACAAAGAAGGAAAGAAAGAACAAAAAGAAACAGGATAAAAACCATAAGCACCATCAAACTAAAATTGACAGAAATAAGAAAGAAGCAATCAAAGAAAGAGCTACCAGAAAACAAAAGAAAAAAGGCTATAGGAAATGGGCATATATCAATCATCACCCCAAGTGTAAATGGACTGAACTCACCAATAAAATGACACCCAGTAGCAGACTAAATTTGCCCCAAGAAAACTCACCGGTGGCTGTGCAACTATGATATACAACCACGGAAACTGCTCTGGGCCCTCCCCATACTCTCTCTCTCTTTCTCTCTCTCTCTCTCTCCCTCTCTCTCTCTCTCTCACCTTCTCTCAAACAATAAATGAAACCTTTAATAATAATAATAATAATAAAGTTCTACAGTTTCTATCCAACCTATTTTACTATATATCAACCTGAATTCTTAAGTCCGATTTTAGTCACATGTGGAGATGTTTAAGGGTGAGGCCATTATGATCCTAAAGGAAGACTCTCAGAACCCATTTCCTATCAGTGAATAATGGTTATTCCTGGAGAAACATCCTCAGAAAATGGGAATGTTGACTTTTGATGCTAATGCTTGAAATACCCTTATGTTTTTCAATTTCTTATTTAGAGGAATTGATTCTTACACATCAAAAGGTGCTTGCTGCCATCTAGCATGTTTGAGAATACAGTGATATGAAAGGGACTCTCAAAAAAGAGTCAGGATACTTCTCCCCTGAAGGCATACAAATGGCCAACAGATGTAAATGCTCAACATCACTAGCAATTAGGGAGATGCAAATTAGAACCACAATCAGGGGAAGCCAGGATGACTCAGCAGGTTAAGCACTCACTTTGCAGCCCCCGGGGACTGAGGATTGAATCTTAGCCCCAGTCCTTGAGGACCCACATGCTGAACTGAGGTGTGCTTCCCATGTGGGAGGCCCCAGTTTGGTTCTCACCCCCTGGCTCAGCCCCTGGCTCAAGGGGGTGTGCCTCCCACGTGGAAGGCCCCCAGCCCAGCTCCTACCCTGCATGACCTGTGTGGACCAAAACTATGTTGAAAACTGATGATGTACAACTATAGAGACTGCTCTGTGCCCTCCCCCTTCTCTCTGGCTCTCTCTGTCTCTGTAAAAAACAATAAAATAAATCTTTAAAACCACAATGAGATACCACCTCACAGCTATTAGAATGGCTATAATCAACAAGACAAGGAATAACAAATGCTGGAGAGGCTGTGGACAAAAAGGAACTCTCATACACTGCTGGTGGGAATGTAAACTGGTACAACCACTATGGAAGGCTGTATGGAGATTCCTCAAAAAATTAGGAATGGAAATGCCATATGACCCAGCAACCTCTCTTCTGGGTATCTACCCAAAATACCTGAAAACCTTAATTTGCAAAGATATATGTAACACAATGTTCATCACAGCACTGTTCATGGTGGCCACGTCATGAAAGCAACCAAAGCATCCTTTAATAGATGACTGGATAAAGAAGTTGTGGTACATTTACACAATGGAATACTACTCAGCAATAAGAAAATATGAAATACAGCAATTTGTGACAACAAGGATGGACCTTGAAACAAGCTTATTAAGCGAAATAAGTCAGACTGAAAGAATCAAGAAACATATGACCTCATTTATAGGTGGAATATAAAACTGAAAGTAACTAAAAAGCAAAAACTCATAGACACAGTCAATAGGTGGGTGGTTACCTGAGGGTAAAGGGGAAGGGGTGTGGGAAAGTAGGGGTGGGAGGGGAAGTAAGGTGTGGGTACCAGATATATGGTGATGGAGGGAGAGCTGACTCTGGGTGGTGAGCACATAATGCAATGCATAGATGATGTAATGTATTATTGTATACCTGGAACCTATGTAATTGTTACCAACCAATGTCACCCTAATAAATTTAACAGTAAAAAACAAAACAACATCAACAAAACAAGTCAGAAGCTGGAAGGAACTAAAAACAACAGTACTAACTAATTAAACCAGGACATCCCAGTATTCCTCTCACTGATTAAGACAAAACAACAGGGCCCTTTATTTACTTTGTGAAGCAAAATACCAAAGTGGAAAGAGAAGTTCTCCTTATAGAAAAGGCTGCAAACACTGAAAGATAATCTCTGAACAAAATTATGATCTTTTTTTCTCAATATCTTCAAAAACGGTAGAGGCTCCCCTTTGAAATTAACCAAGATGATATCCAAAGCTTTAAAACTGAGCGTCTTCCAAGGCCAGTCTAATACTATGATTTTGACATCCTAGTGTTCAAACCTGTCCTAATATTTTAGGTAAGGGAAGTCAGTCACACATTGCACCCAGCATACTAACTGCACACATAGAAAGAGACTCTTTGAAAGATGACTTTAACAACCATATTATGTATCGAAGCTGAGTCATGTTCTCAGCCTTTGCTTCAGGCAAAGGGGATACCGAAACTAGTAGGAGGCAGAATCACAGATCATATGCTTGCAACATGGGTGTGAGAAACCGTTTCCAGGGAGAAAATAACAAACATATTGATGCTCCCAAAATATGCATATAACAGGGATTCCATTGGGTGTTTGTAAGATGTGCAAGAGCTTCAAATTTTGGTTCTGAAGGAAATGAGGCAGGTAAAGAACCCCCCCCCCCCAAATGTCAATGTTTTCTCTTAACATCTGAACAATACTGGGCATATTGTGTGCAGACAAGTAAAAATAAAAATAACAAATAAAAAGGAGGTCAAGACACACTTTCCCCACAATTTTTGATATAAAATAAAAAAGGCAAAAGCTCTTTAACTAGTAAAACCACTCACCCACCCATGGCTCCAATGCAGATGCCCCTACTAAGAACAGCAGTACAAAGGGTCTGCCCAACTCCACAAAGCCTGCATTTTTTCCCCAGTGATTTTCACACCTAAAAGAGCATCACACTGTGTTAAGATAAAAGTGAGAGTTCTGTAAATGTTAGTGAAATAAGACGGAAATGAAAATCCAGTGCCACCAAGTTTCTGTAAAGCAAATGTTGGGGGTGGGGAGGGAAGGAGGATCTCAGACTTCATGGGAATTCTTTCAAAATCTACATATATTTGTCTGAAATAATAAACATCATAGATGTATTTGCATAAATAGTCATGTGTATTTGCTTGTGCTTTTCCAAACTATGCCAATTATTTTTAAATAATTTCCAAGAGAAAGTGATCCTGTATGCTATTCTTTTTTGTCATTACAAAATTATTTTCCTTTCTCCCTGATTAGTTATATTAAAACTGATTTCTACCTTGCCCAACCAACCCACATGCACATAACTACTGTCTCTCATTGTTTCCTGTTCCTTCAGCTCACCTGCTTAGGTGCTTTCCCCTCCTTAAGAGGCCTTTCAACACTGCTACTCCTATATAGGACACTGTTTCGGACCTAGCATGCTAGGAAATGCTGCCAGTACTTAGTTAACCCTCTTGGTGCTACCTTCTGCCAGCGGTACTAGTGAGAAATGCAAAGGGTAATTTAATAAAATGTATCACCTTAGGAAAAAAAATGTTTTATAAAGTCATTGTTTTAGATATCCATATGCGTTGTTTTTTTTTAGTTTTATATAAATTGAATTAGTTAATAATAATACTATTCTTTTACATTGTCTGAAAAAAATGCAATTATTTCAGTCATACATCATACAAGAAAAAATATAATAAGTTATAGCACTTTTAACTATGGTGTATGTATGAGCCGATATATTGGCCCGCCGCACTTTTCGCCCAAAATACGAAAGCTAATATATCGGCCCGTCACACTAACAGGGTTAAGCCAAGATGAAATGAGCCCAAGCAGTTGAATAGACCTTCTATTTTTTCCAAACCTCTGAAAAAGATCCTGTAACTTATTCCATAGTAATTCATTCTACAACTTATTCTCACCCTTAGAAATCACCATTAATGTCTGATTATACTAAGTCCGATTCCCTATAATTAAACCCTCAAGGAAGAAAAATCAGCCAATCTACACAATTTAACTACCGGTAGTTTCTTTTCTAGACCTCTCATGTCAGCTTGGCTCCATTATTTTGGCAACTCTGAAGAAAGGATTGAAAAATGTATACTAGGTGGGAGAAAAGTGAATCACATATCTTTTTTATTATTATGAAAACCTGAAGGAAACAAGGCTACCTCCTATTATAATCTTTTAATTCTAGAAGTTCCTCAATTGTTAAAACACCATTTCATTAAAATGTTTTCTGCATTAAACAGTTATTTTTAAAATTAATAATCAGCAGAGTATAGACACTTAGCTGCTGCATGTAGGAAGATAGAATAAGGCTAACGTTTCTATCCAGGCTAGCAATGAATTCACCTAACCCCTAAATTATGCTGTTAAGGCTGCATGAATAATAGCTTTACATTCAGTTTTGTTGGAGTCTGGTAAGCAGTTATTTCTTCTGGTAAAAGTGCATTTAACAAATATTGAAATACTTCTGCACAATAAAATTAGCTAACTTAATTGTGAAACTCTTTTCCTAAGTGATAAATTTATTATAAATATACGTTGGAGAGCAAAAGTTTTATAGAGAACTATGCTTAACAATTAAAGTGATGACTTATAACAATAGAATATTTAAAACTTGAGCAATTAAAAAGACTTTATCAGACAATCTTAAAGTTTCTCTTGGATATGCCAGTAATTTAACTTTACTCTGGTAGAATGTAATATTCAAAATTCAAGAAAATACATGTAAATAGGCATCAGATTGTTAGGCTTTATAAATTTCATAAAGTTTATGAATCACTAAAAATTGTAGGCATGGGTATTTCTAGGAAAATTTCTTTTATTTTCCTCTGACAAGAGACTAGTATTAATGTTCCAAATAGGAGTCACTCCTTTAACAGGGTCCTGCAGTAATAATGGCATGGAGCACAGCTGTAGATGGCCCAAGACAGAAATGTACTATAAGCAGGAAACAAATTCTCTTCATTATGGGCTACTGAGATTTTCAGGTTACCACAGCACAATTTAGCCTAAGCTTACTGAAACACACAGATATAGACTTGGGATCCTACACTTTCAATAAGTAAATAGTCATGATGGTCAAAATTAGTCTTCTTAATCTAAAGCACAAATAAACAGTTTACAGATACATATTGGAACACTTTAAAAGACTTTCTTGGTACTTCCTTCTCTTCCATTCAGCCATTCAACAACATTTGTAGAATACCTATAATAAGGTAGAAAACAGTGCTATTCTGTATATTGGCTTTCACTAGCCAGCTGTTATGTTTTAGGGCACAAACACTGCTCCTGTCTATAGTCCCGTTACTCTGCAAAATGCCAGGCATATGCTCTAGTTGTTATATAAATGTTTACCGTTGTTGATTGTTTAAATATATTTCAAAATGTAATGGAAATTTGTACAAGGTACAGAGGCAATAAAAGAGAAAAATGTGAGATCCGAGATGGCAGAGTAGCTAAAGCTGTGCTTGCTTCATTCCGTGAACATATTAAAATTACAACTAAATTACAGAACAATCAATCTGGAGAATCATTTGATGTCTATATGAACAAAAGTTTTATAACTGAGGATATAAAGAAGCCATGTTGAGACTGGTAGAAGGAGTGGAGATACAAAACGGGATGGCCCAAACCTTTGTGTGGTGGTTCAAAATCAGGGGGGCTGCTTTGGCCACAGAGGTTCCTCATGGAGGACCCTACCCCCACAGCAGTCACCCCAGCCCAAGTGCTGGTGCTGGGAAGAGGAGTACCCACAACATCTGGCTGTAAAAAGATGTGGGGATTCCAACCATCTGGGTGGAACAGGAGGTTACAGAAAATCCTTATGTTCTCTTAAAGGGCCTGTGCACAGACTTGCTTGTCAGCACTCACCCCAGGCTACAGTGGAGGAATAGTGACTCAGGGAGGGGGATGCATCAGAGACTTACAAGAAAAGATTGAGTTGTGTTGCTTCAGGGAAAGGACTAGAGGAATAGTTGCCATTTTCCCTGTGTGAGGTTCTTCTCCCATGTAGCCAGCAGGCAGGTGCCATCTTCCCTGTATTTAGCCTTCCCACCATGCCCATGGACAAATCTGAATCTGAGTTGGTCTGGTGAGCCCCACTTTCTTCACCCTGGTGACTCACTGAGACCCCACCACACCCATGAGGCTATAGCAGCTAAACCTTATGGGAGCCAGAAGCTGGCTGCAGACTTCAGAGTTTCATGGCACTTTGAAGACCTACACCAGACCCACTACCAGTGACAGATGACCTTGGTTCACAACATGACCTCTGGGTGTAGCACAGACAGCAAACAAACTCGAATCACTTTGTAGCCCCTACCAGGCAGTCCCCCACCAGTCATAGACAGTGGGTGACCTGGGCCTGTATCAAAGGCCCTCTAAGAGGTCCCAGGACCAATATACTTGGAAATTGGCTTCAGACCAAAGAAGAGCATCACCCAATTAGCCCCACAAGTGCCACACACAAAGGTCAATCTCAAGAGACATCAGAACCTGCTGGGGCGAGTCCCACTCCATGGGGTAAACCCCTTGCACAGCAGCCCATACACTGTGAACATGGTCAAATTCCACAGCCAGTCAGCCTGAGGGTTAATCCTACCTACTTACATGCCAATAGCAATCAAGGCTCAAATATAACAGGAGGGCACACACAATCCACATAAGGATCACTCCCAGAGCACTCAGCACGGGTGACCAGGGAGAATGTGCCACAGGGTCCCACAGAGCACCTATGACATCAGGCCACTGGCAAGACTAGGAGATGTAGAAGATCTACCTAATACATAAAAACAAACAAACAAACAAACAAAAGACACAGAGGCATCCAAAATGAGAAAACAAAACAAAACAAAACAAAATACCTTCCAAGTGAAAAAACAGGGGAAAACTCCAAAAAAAAACCCAAACAACTAAATGAAGTGGAGGCAAGCAACTTACCAGAGACAGAGTTCAAAACACTATGAGGGTGGTCAAAGAATTCAGTAAGAACTTCAACAAAGAGATAGCAAGCATGAAAAAGGACAGAGAAAACAAGAAGAAAAAAAAACAGTCAGAAGTGAAGAATATAATAACTGAAATGAATAATGCACTAGAAGAAATCACCAGCAGACTAGATGAAGCAGAGGATGGAATCATCAATTTGAAAGACAAGGTAGCAGATAACACCCAATTGAAACTGTAAATAAACAATAAATAAATAAATAAATAAATAAAGTTTAAGAGACCTTTAGGACAACATCAAGCATAACAACATTCACATCACAGGTGTAACAAAAAAAGAGAGAAAGCAAGTGATTAAAAACTTCTTTGAAGAAATAATGACTGAAAAATTTACTAACCTAGTGAAGGAAATGGACATAATTTACAAGAAGTGCAGAGTTCCAAACATGATGAACCCAAACAGGCCCACACCAAGACACAATACAATTGAAAAGACAAGATAAAAACAAAGATAAAATCCTAAAAGCAGCAAGAGAAAGGCCACTAGTTACTACTTACAAGGTAGTTCCCATAAGACTGTCAGCCGATTTCTCAACAGAAACCTTGCAAGCCAGGAGTTACTGGCATAAAATATTCAAAGTGATGAAAAGCAAGGACCTACAACCAAGATTACTGTACCCAAGGCAATCATTTAAAATTGAAGTACAGATCAAGAGCTTCCCAGACAATAAAACACTAACCACAAAACCAGTATTACAAGGAATGTTAGAGGGACTCCTTAACCAATGTCCCATTTGCCCCAAGAATACTTGACAGTGGCACTTACAGCTTCAGCATTTATCCCTAGACACTTTGTGGTTTACAGTCCTAATCTTACCCATAAAGTTTGCCATGAAGTATCTCACTTTTTTTACTATTTTAGCATCAAGCAAGTACTATATACTTTTAGTCTTTGGAAACAAATGACATCATTCCATTTATAGCATTTTTCTTGTAGTAGTGGTATTTCCATTTATAAAATATAGTAATTCTCGATCACTGAAAATGTCAAATCCTAGAAAACATAGCATTCCTACATGTGAAAAATTTTTTAAATACCTATCATAATACACCTTTTTTTTTAAGATTTATTTTATTGTTTGTGAGAAGGTAAGAGAAGAGGGGGACCGAGCAGTCTCCCTAGTTGTACATCATGAGTTGTGGCACGATTTCATTCCACACAGGTGGATGTGGGGCCACATGGAGAAGGAACTGAACTGGGGGGCTCCAATATGAGAGGTGCAAATCTTCTCTGCCAACCTGGCAGTTACCAGTTGCACTGCAGTTCAGCATATGGATTTGCATGAGCCAGGGTCAACACTCAATTCCCAGACCTCATGGTTATAAGGCAAGTGCTCAACCCATTGAGTTACCTGGTATTCCCTCAACATATACATTTCTGTTACATTAGGATTAGACAAGTTCTGTTTAGAAATAACTTCAAGAACAATTTTTATACTTTATTTTCTCATTGAAAATGAGTTACATTTATTTCAGCCTCAAATAGTGTATGTATGTAAAATTAAATAAAGTGCAGCAAGATGTACTTTTTTTTCCCTAAAAGAAAAATGGTTTAAGATGAAAAAAATAATCAAACTATGAATAAAATGGTAATAATTACATGTCTATCAACAATAAGTTTCAATGTAAATAGATAATGCTACAATCAAAAACATAGGATGGCTGAATGAATAAGAAAAAACAAAAACTCTCACATATGTTGCCTACAAGAGACTCACTTTAGATTGAAAGACACACACAGATTGAAAGTAAAGAAATAGAGAATTTTTTTTCATGAAATGAACACAAACAAAAATAAGTTGGGGTAGCAATACTTACACCAGGCAAAGTAGACTTTAAAACAAAGGCTGTAATAAGAGACTAAGAAGGATGCAGTAATCCCACTTCTGGCTATTTATCCAAAGAAACCCAAAACACTACTTCAAGGGGAATTGTGCATCCATATGTTTATTGCAGCATTACTTACAATAGCCAAGATGTAAAGGCAGCCTTGGTGTCTCTCAATGGATAAATAAAGAGGAGGCGATACATACGATATCTGACAATTAAGTCTCAAAACTCATCCTAGAAAAAAGTGCTACAAACCTCATTGCTGAATATCACTACAGTCACCTTTGATGCACACCCCTTGGGAAGCTGTACACCGATGCCAGTGCCTAGTCCACCCTTCAGAGCAATTTTGGAACTCTTTTTCTGGAATGGTCATCAGAGCCATCATCGCATTACCCTTGCTGTCCTGAATGTCATCAAAATGTCTTCCTTTTAATATTTCCTTTATCATCGGGTAAAGAAAACAATCACTGGGGGCCAGATCAGGTGAGTAGGCAGGGTGTTCCAATGCAGTTATTTGCTTACTGGCTAAAAACTCCCTCACACACAGTGCCGTATAAGCTGGTGCATTGTTGGTACAAGAACCATGAGTTGTTGGTGAAAAGCTCAGGTCATTTTCATCTCTCTTTTTTACACAGCCTTTTCAGCACTTCCAAATAGTCAACTTGGTTGTCTGTTCGCCCAGTTGGTAGAAATTCATAATGAACAATCCCTCTGATATCATTGTTTTGACTCTTGATTTGGACTGACAGAACTTTTTTGGTTGTGGAGAATTGGCTGACTTCCATGTGCACTTTGATGTTTTGTTGCAAGGTCATATTAGTATACTCATGTTTCATCACCAGTGATAATATGGCCCAAAACATTGCCTTGACTTTCCAAAAGGTCTTGGCAAACTTTGACTCTCCTTTGCTTTTGTTCATTGGTGAGCTCCTTCAGGACCATTTTTGCACACACCTTTCTCATGCCAAGATTTTCAGTTAAGACTTCTAACTGTTTTTTCTATCAAAGTTTATTTGGTCTGCTATGTCTCACAGTCAGCCAACTATTTTGACACACAATTCAATAAATTTTTGCAATGTTTTCATTAGTTCTGCTCGTTACTGGCCATTCTGACCACTCTTCATCAGTGATTTTTTCTCTGCCCTCACAAAAATGTTTAATCCATTTGCATACTACCATTTTCTTCATGGCATTATCCCCATAAATTTGGACTAACATGCCCTGATTTCACTTGCACTCTTGCCAAGCTTAACAAAAATTTAATGTTTGTTTATTGCTCTAGTTCAAGCTCTGACATTCTCGCAAGAACACACAAAAACATGCAACAACAATAATGAACGCCATTCAGCAAGACACTGCCACACATTGACATGAGCACAGCTGTGAGACACTGATAAACCAAGGTTATGAAACCTTACATAGTTGTTTGTTCAGTGCTGCCAATGTGAGCACATCGTGGCAAGTTTGTGAACTTAATTGCCAAGACTCGTATATAATATGGAATATTGCTTGGCTACAGAAGGGTATGTGTTCTTGCCAGCTGCAGCACCATGGATAGACGTAGAGGGTTTTTGTTTTTTTTAAGATTTTTTTCTTATTATTTTTTGACAGACATAGACAGACAGAGAGAGACTGAGTGAAGGGGTAGGGCCCAGAGCAGTCTCCATAGTTGCACATCATTAGTTTCTTGATAGAGTTTCATTACACAGGTGGGTTTGGGGCTGCACAGGGTAGGAACTGGGCCAGGGATCTCCGGTATGGGCCCCAGCAAGAACTGAACTGGGGGCACACCCCAGTTCAACATATGGGTCTGCATAGGCTGGCCTGGGATTCGATTCCCAGACCACAGGGCTACAAAGTGAGCACTCAACCAGCTGAGTCATCCCGGCTTCCCCATAGTATTGTGTTGAGTGGAATATGTCAGACAGAGAAAGACAGATGCAATGTGATTTCACTTATATGTGGAATTTGAAGAACAACATAAATAAACAAAACAGAAACAAATTCATAGATACAGACCATTTTGATGGTTGCCAGACAGAGGTGGGGGGAGGGTGGTGGTGGTTAAGGAGGTGACTGAAAAGGGGGAAGGGATTAAGAAATACAAATTGGTTGTTACACAGTATTCATGGGCTGTAGGATATAGTATAAGAAATATAGTCAATAATATTGTAATAACAAGGTATGATATCAGATGGGTACACAGTATTCATGGGCTGTAGGACATAGTATAAGAAATATAGTCAATAATATTGTAATAACAAGGTATGATATCAGATGGGTATTTATTGGGGGCAATAGACGGGAGGGAGGCTGGGGGCAGGGTGAAAAGGGTGAAGGGATTAAGAGTTACAAACTGAGGGATGCCTGGATAGATCAACAGGTTGAGTGCTTGCCTTGCAACCCCAAGGTCCAGGGATTGAATCCTGGCCCCGTCCTATGCAAATTCATAAGCTGCACTGTGGCACAACTGGTAACCGCTGAGCCCCGTGGTGAAAGTTCTTACTTCCCATGAAGGAGGTCCCCAGTTCAGTTCCTGCCCCACGTAGCCCCACAATCACCTATGTGGAATGAAACTATGTCACAACAAATGACGTACAACTATGGAGACTGCTCTGACCCCTCCCTTCTTCTCTCTCTCTCTCACCTTCTCTCAAACAACAAAACAACAAAATTTTTTTTTTAAAGTACAAACTGGTAATTACAAAATAGTCATGGGGATGTAAAGTAAAGCACAGGAAATATGTCAATACTATTGTAATAACTATGTAATAAATAGGCTGTACACCTGAAATTAATATAAAATAATACTGAATGTCAAGTGTAATTGAAAAATTTAAAAGGTGGGAGGAATGATGAAGGGCAATAAGAGGTACAAATTTCCAGGTATAAAACAAATAAGTCATGGGGATGTAACATACAGTTTGGGAAATGTAGTCAGCAATATTGTGATAGCATGGTATGGTACAGTTGCTGTATTTATGGTGATCACTTCTTTAGGTATATAAATGTTAAACAACTATGGTGTGCACCTAAAACTGATATAATATTGTATGTGAGCTATATTTTTAAATAAAAATCTTTTTTAAAAAAGCATTCTTGGGAAAATAAAAAGGAAATATACTTTGGGCAGACATGAAAGAACATGAGTTTAGAGCCCAAGTTTCTTAGAGCAGTGGTCCCCAACATTTTTGACACAAGAGTCTCATTTTGTGGAAGACAATTCTTCTTCAGGTGGGGGTGCAGGTGGTATGCACATACACAGTTCACAGGAGGGGTTTGCACTCCTATGAGAATCTAATGTTCCTGCTGATCTGACAGGAGGTGGAGCTCAGGTGGTAATGCGAGTGATGGGGAGCACCACTAACTTCCTGCTGTGTGGCCCTCTTCCTAACAGGTCACAGACTGGTACCGGTCCATGGCCCAGGGGCTGGGGACACCTGTCTTAGGAGAAGATACAGCACCCACAAAGGCACAGTGTGTTGGTCTGGCATTTCAGATTATTTTACCACTAAGGATACACTTAAAGAAAGTTACAGTAGAGGGAATGCCAGGATAGCTCAGCAGGTTGAGCACTTGCCTTGCAACCATGAGGTCTGAGGATTGAGTCTTGGCCCTGGCCCATGCAAACCCACACATGAACTGTGGCACAACTGGTAACCATCAAGCCCTGTGGCAAAGTTTCTCTCCTTCCATGTAGGAGGCCCTGAGTTCAGTTTCCATTCTGTGCAGTCCCTGTGTGGAATAAAACTATGTCACAACTAATGATGTACAGCTGTGGAGACTGCTCTGGGCCCTCTCCTCTTCTCTCTCTCTCTCTCATCTTCTCTCAAATAAATAAATCTTTAAAAAAAATGTTACAGTAGCAATCACATTGATCAGGTTTAATGAAATCCCTTATGTTATCCTATCCAAGTACAGACTGGAATGATGAACAACATCAGCAACAGTATAGCACAGTACTTAAGGACATGGACTCAGGAGGCTAAGTGTACAAGTTTGAATCCTTTTTCTGTTACTTTCCAGATGTGTGACTTGGGCAAGTTGCTTAACCTCTCTGTGCTTTATTCCCTCACGTATAAAATAAACATTATGACAATAATGCCTTGTAAGGGTACTACACAGTTCAATGATATTCAATGTACAAATCACTTGGTTTCTAACAGAGTAAGCACTATACAAGGTATGATAAAAACATATGGTGAATATTTAAATTAAAAATGTATTACAGTAAAAGTCACATTGTCACATTAATCTCTCTCAAAATACTCCTCCTCACTTTGAGCACACTTATTCCATCATTCTTGCCACTTTCTGAAGCAGTTCGGGAAGTCCTCTTTTGTGAGAGTCTTTAGTTGTGCTATTGTGGCTGCCTTAATAGCCTGAATCAATTCAAAACATTTACCTTTTATGGCCATTTTGACTTTGGGGATGAGCCAGAATATCATGATGCCAAATCTGGTGAACAAGGTGAATGAGGACACTGAGGCAACCATGACAGCACAACTCAACACATTCAGAAAAGAGGACTTCCCGAGCTGCTTCACAAAGTGGCAAGAATGATGAGATAAGTGTGCTAGAAACAGGGGGAGTATTCTGAGGGGAGATTAATGTCAATATGTCATTTACTGCAGTCATTTTTCAAAAGTTTAACATTCACCGTAAATTTGATCACACCCTGTACAAAGGTAGTGGCTATCATTGGGTAAGGCCAGAGGAAAACCACTGGTGAAAGAGTCAAGATTCTATGTATGATGCAGTCAGTCCTTTTTAGCATTTGTATCAATAACTTGATAAGATTATTGAAGTTATTTTGAGGTACAATTAGGATAACATTTTATGATGAAAGACATAACAAAGATGATGTGTGACAGAATCAAGATCGAAAATAATCAGAAGAGAATTAATGAAACAATCAATAAAACAGCAATAATATGCATTTACTTTATAGGAATACATGTTAATTTTTTGCATTTAAGTCTAGAACATCATTCTCACAAGCATGTATAAAACAGATGTGGGGAGAGTAAGTTTATTAATTATAAATTCTATATGAATCAACAGCATGTTGTGGCTGCCTAAAAAGTTAATGCCATGTCAGGCTTCATTTGAGTTTAAGTCTCCAGACTGAACAACAATGGCAAAACTTTTCTGCCCTCCCCTGCACAGGCCAGCTTAAGACACAGGAAGAAAAAAAGAGCATCGTGAACAGTGAGAACAAGTTTATTCTCAACATTGACAGCAGTATGGACTTGGGATGCCTATGGTCTAAGGGTCAAGAACTCAGATTCTGATCCTGACCCTGCTCCTCTACTCATGTGACTTTAAAAACTGTTTCCTCTTCTGTAGAACTTGGATAATATGATCTACCTTCCCATTGAGACCAGAGCACTAACCAAGGTTGTGTATGTGTGTGTGTATTTGTGTGTTGTTGTAAAATATATTAATGTAAAATTTGCCATTTTAGCCATTTTAAGTATATACTTTAATGGCATTAGTTACATTATGATGTTGTGCAACCATCAGCATTACCTATTTCCAAAACGTTTTTTAATCACCCCAAACAGAAACTTAGTCAGCATTAAGCAGTAATCCCCATTTCCTCTTGCCCCAATCCCTGTTAACCTCTAATTGACTTTCTGTCTCTATGAATGTGCCTGTTTTAGATATTTCCCAAGATGAATTACTGGCAACTAAAAAAAAAAAAAAAAAAATGTCTGGAAATGGAATGGGACTCTTCACAGGGAGGTGATGTCCATTGTCACCAGAATTGTAAGAGTAGAATAGAAAAAAAACACTTTTCATTGTTGAGAGGATTTACTTTGGGTTGGAGTAGATGAATGAAAGATGTCTCCCAGATTTGAGGGTCTATGAGTTCAGGAATTCCACAACAACCTCTAACAATGTGTTAGAAGATAGTCCTGGCCCCATTTTATCTAAGATGAAACTGAGGCAAGAGCTCCTCAGTAAGTAGTCCAAGGTCAGACACTGAATCACAAAGAGAGCTATGGATAGAACTGAAGTCTCCTGACACATAGCCCTGCCCTGCATTCCATCATCTGACAATGCTGCGCTCTGTGACCTAGTTGTCCTACAGTTCTTATAGCTTTCTTTCCAAATTCCCTCAGGGCTTTGTTTGATGGCTGCCTAAACTATCTTAAATGGAAAGTGATTAATAACATCAAACTCTTAAGTTCATTGCCACAATAATACAAGCTGTTAGAAGATTAATTTGTAAGCATAAATCCACTTTAAATAACCACCAGGAAACAGATCCTCAAATTTATATCAACATTTGCTGAGTGTATGAATGTTAAACTTTAAAAAAACCACTGGAGGGGAGGCCAGAATGGCTCAGCATGTTGGACACTAGCTTTGCCGTCCTGGTGACCGAGGATCAAGTCCTGGCATGTGTGAAACCATGTTCTGAACTGGGGTGTGCTACCCAAGAGGGAGGCCCCAGGCCCTGCTCCCGCCCTGCACAAACCCCACCCACCTGTATGGAACAAAACCGTGTTGAAAACTGATGGTGTACAACTATGGAGACTGCTCTGAGCCCTCCCTGTTCTGTCTCTCTCTCTCTGTATCAAAGCAATAAAATAAATCTCAAAAAAATAACTACAGCTAGGGGATCCAAGATGGCGGCGTGAGAGGAGAACGCCAATAACTGCCTGGGAAGGGCCTTGTGAACAGAGGGGAATGCACAGGGGAAACCCTGAGAAGAAACCTCAACTAAGAGAGCCACACAACATGGAACAATACACAAAGGTTAGAGAAAAAAGGGGAGAGCGGGAGAGGGAAAGGGAAGCAGCGGTTCGGGGACAAAGACTCGGAGCGCAGCCCGGGGCTGGCAAAAACAAAGGGGGATTGGGGGACGACGGTCAAAGTGGAGCTGGATCGAGGGCGGGCTGGAAGCCGAGACCTAGGGAGCGTGGAAGCCCCACAAGACTGTGGACAATTTAACATCTGATCTCAAGGGACAGCATGCAGTGCCCTAATCAGATCACAGAGCCTAAAGTGGAACAGGGACTGTGGAGCAGGGCGGCTGCACTTCCTGGCGGGCGGGGTGAGAGCAGGGCACCAGCCCGCAACGGCTCAGCACCCCTGATTTACGGAGGAGATTGACTGTGAGGGAGCGCCTTCTGAGGACAGGGTTCTTGGAGTGAGGGCTGGGGCTGAGTGGGCATAGCTGCATTGGACGTGCTTAGAGTGAATCCGGCGGTCTCAACAGAGCCGGGAGCGTAGAGCGGCTGCCGCCTGAGCTACGGCCTGTGCGCGCAGGGCTTTCGGCGCCCCACCCACTGGACCTCCACGGCACCGCTGCCAGCACGCAACTGGGCTTTTGGCGCCCCGCCCACCGGGCCGCAGCGGCACCGCTGCTTGCTTGCCAGCGCGCAGTTGGGCTTTTGGTGACCCGCTCACCAGGCCGCTGCGGCAACTCTGCCTGCGCAGAAGTGCGAGGCTGGGCTTTCGGCGCCCCGCCCACTGGGCCGCTGCGCATCACTGTGTGCGCGCACCGGGTTTTGGTGCCCCACCCACCGGGCCACCCCACAGCGCTGCTGCCTGCTCGCCAGTGCGCTACAGGGCTTTTGGCACCCTGCTCGCCAGGCCACCACAGCACCGCTGCCAGTGCGTGGGACCGGCTTTCGGCGCCCTGCCCACCGGGCCGCGGCAGCGCTGCTGACTGCTCGTGAGCACGCAGCTGGGCTTTTGGCATCCCGCCCACCGGGCCTCTGGGGCGTTGCGGACCGCGTGCGCAACTGGGCTGCCTGCCGGTTCTCCGCAGTGTCATTGCTGTGCGCGGGACTGCACGGTGGACCAGGGCCTCTGCCAAGCCCCAGCCCATCCAAGGGTTGCCCCGCGGGCGTGCCTTGCGGATACAATTGAAGGAGGGGCAGCCAAGAGGTGGAAGGACCAGAGCTCCTGCGCCCGCGCCCACACTGAACCATCAGCCCCCCTGCTGAAAGAGGAATCTGCTATTGTGTCTCAGGCCCGCCCTAGCTCCTACTCACATGCCCCACCCCTGGCCACACCTTTACTACTCTGCTATCTAACAGCTAAGACAGCAACCTGAAGTGCCCCAGGACACAGAAGCTGTCTGCTTCCCCCAACCCTCTCCCAAAATCTCCTTCTCCCACAACTGAGTCCAAAAGAAAAAACAAAGAGAAGCCCATCTGATAGGCAAACCCCCAGAGGGAAAATAGACGCATGCGTAAAGCAAAAAGAACCACATCAAACACAATGCACACCTCAGAATCCAAAGCCCCTCCAGAAGATCTGGGGCAGTCTTTAGTAAAGGACCTTGCACACTTGGAATCAAATCTAAGTGAAACAGAATTCAGGTCTGCATTAATCAAGACACTCAGAGACCTCACTCAATGCTGGCAAAGTACCCAGACACAGTTAAATGACCTCAACAAGAAATTTTCTGCGCAAAATAAGTACTTTACCAACAAAATTGAGAAGCTCGAGCAGAACCAAAAGGAACTCCTTGAAATGAAAGGCATCATGGGAGAGCTGTAAAAAGAACTGACCAGCATAGGAGACAGGGCTGACCAACTAGAGGAAAGGATGAGTGAAATTGAAGATACAAACATGGAAATGTCACAGAGGGAAGAAGAAAGGGAAAGGAAAATCAAGAGAAATGAAAGAGCCCTACAAGAACTTTCTGACTCCATCAGAAAGAACAATATTAGAATAATAGGG
>PVKE010015739.1:0-17500 GCA_004027555.1 Craseonycteris thonglongyai
AGCTCAACACATGGAGTCTGCAGATGTCATCCAGCCGTCTGGAGCTACATTGTGGACCATGGGGGGCTCAAGAAACTGATCCAAAGAATAGTGATATTCTGGCTATTGCCATTGCTGTGAGTAATCAACTGCCCTTATTTTCTAACCCAGGAGTTTCCTTTATTCTACCAGTAGAACATGTCTGTTCTCAATCCCCTTCTAGAAGTAACCACTATTTTTATTTTTTTAATAATTATTTCTTGCTTTCTTCCTTTTTTCCTTCCTTCTTTCCTTCCCTCCTTCCTTCCTTCCTTCCTTGCTTCCTTCCTTCCTTCCTTCCTTCCTTCCCCCTTCCCTCTCTCCCTCCCTCCCTTCCATCCTTCTTTTTTTTTTTTTAGATTTATTGTTTGAGAGAAGGTGAGAGAAAGAGAGAGAGAGAGAGAGGAGGGCCCAGAGCAGTCTCCATAGTTGTATGTCATTAGTTGTGATACAGTTTCATTCCACACAGGTGAATGTGAGGCAATGCTAGGCTGAACCCAGGGGCCTCCCACATGGGAGGTGGAACCTTAGCCACAGAGCCATCCCAGTGGCTACCAGTTAATCTGCACTTCAGCATGTGGGTTTGGGTGGGCAAGCGCCAGGATTGGATCCCTGGACCTTGCATTTGCAAGGCCAGTGCTCAACCTGCTGAGCTATCCTGGTATCCCCTCCTTGCTTTTCTTGGTTTTACCATATGTATATATTCCATATAGATAGATAGATGTGTTTATATAAATGTACATATCGTGCATATATGTATAAATGTACGTACTATGTATGCATATATGTTATATGCGTGGGTATATATGATGTATACATACGTGTGTGTGTGTGTATACATAATACTTTTGTGATTTGCTGCTTCTTAGCATTGTTATTCACTTGAGTTACACAGTTTGTTCATTTTCACTGCTCTAGAGTAGTGGTTCCCAACCTTTTCCACTTGTGTACCCCTCTTAAACTCATTTCTATAAATTGTACTCCTTGTTCTTAAAACAACTGTTTTTAAATACTAGCACTCTTGTTCAGTGCCTATCTCAGTGTAAAATAGTGGATATGAGATAATAAGTTAGGAAAGAAAAATCACTACACTAAAAGTACAAACCATAGATTTACTTTTACAATATTCAGAACAGTTAAATATTGTTACAGATTATTTTCTGGGTACCCCGATCAGCCTAGCATGTATCCCCAGGGGTACACGTGCCACCTCTTGGAAATGGAGACCAAGGGCTTCACATGCTATGAATATGGTATGATTTACTAATTTGGTTTATTGTTGGTAGGGTGTGTGTATAGTCATAATTTTGTTGCTATAAACATTCCTATACTTCTGTCTGGGCACAAGTGCCAGGAATACTCTAGGGCTACATTTCCCAAACTTCAGCTTGAATAAGACTCACCTAAAAGCCTGTTAAACATAGGTTCCTGGCCCCTCCCCCTGAGCTTCTGGTGGAGTCTGAGGATTTCCACATCTAGCAAGCTCCACATGATGGAATTCTGTTCTGCTCTGAGCTACATACCAAGGAGTAGAATTGTATAATTGCTGGGTTGCAAGCTATGTGCATGTTCATCTATATTAGCTAATAATGCAGGTGTTTTCCAAACTACATATTTTTATTTTTTCATAATTTAAGTATACATGTTACAGTCTTAAAAATTTTTAGCAATCTGGTGGACTAAATTATAGTATCTCTTTTTAGTTCCAGTTTGCATTCTCCTAGTTACTAATGTGGTAGAGATTGTTTATATGTGTTTTGGCCTTTTTATTTTCATTGAGGTATCTGTATGAACCCTAGCCTATGGATGAGGTTTGTAATTTACCTGGAGTTTGTTAACTTGTTTGTGTCTTTGTTTTGCTGTTTGTTTACCATTCCCTTTGCCTACTGTTTTCAGTCATGGCTTGTATGGTGTGTTTCCAGGGATCATGAGCCTTCCGGAAGGTGAATCAGTTGATTAAATCTAATATTTGCTAAGTACTCAGTATGTGCCAGACCAAGAACTTCACCTGCATTGTCTCATTGTAATCCTTACATCAGCCTCCAGAGATAGGTAGACATTTTATCATCTATTTTACAAAAGTCTGAACAAAGCCTGGTGTAAACCATTTACCCAAAGGCATACCCTCGGGGGGTGGGATGCAGTAGGAACAAGATAAGATTGTTCAAGATTTTAAAGGATTGCAGCCTGGGGGAGGATTTGGACTTTAGACTGGGGATTTAAATAATCTCAGTTTCAAGGAGAAAACTTTGTTCTTATGAGTGGGAATATCTCACAGATTGAGCTAGATGTAAGATAGGCTGCCAAGGAAGCAGGCACCTTCTGTCACTGGCTCCCCATCCCCTGGGTGGTGATTTTAAGAAAAACAAGTAACTGATAAGTGGATAGTGGTTCTGTGAATTGCCCTGTTTTTCCTTACCTCATGTTGGCTTGGCCCAGAAACAGAGTCACCAGATAATCCAGAGCTACATGTGACTTTCTGTTTCCAGCCCGTGGGCTCCATAAGCACTTGAAGAATCTTGGTTGTGAGCTCTCAGATCCTCAGCGTCATCTATCCTGTGGCTTTGTGGTCCTCATGATGGTATAGGGATTTACTGGGCTTGCCTTTTTTTTTTTTATCTTTCAGCCTAGGTTTTTGAGTATTCAGTAATACTGAGTCTTGAAGGTAATTTTGGTGTCTTTGAAGGGACCTAGTTAATAGAGCTTCTTATCCATCTAAGTTGTGGACAAATAAGACAAAAGAATCAGCAGATAGAGAACTAAAATACCCACCTCTATTGCTGATGAAGACAAGATTGGAAACTGTGGCTTAAATGTGTCAGGTTTCAGGGTTCATTCCCTACTCCCCCTCACCTCCCATCTTTAACGATACTGGATGAGGACTGGCCTCCTGCCTGGGATTCCTGCCACCATAAATTCACCTACAACATAACAACGTTTGCACTGCATGGGCAGGCTTGCTTCTAACAGAAGAGAGATGATGGTGGGCCCGTACTCCGTAGACCCAGCTGTGTCATTCAGAATTGTCGTAGAGGTCGACAGAGGTCAGGAGTGGTATTGCTGGCGTAGCCCTCTCTACGTGGAAGTAGGGAATAAGCTTTCCACTAAACCTTCCCCAGATTTTGAATTAACCATTGAGTTTATGTTCTTAACCATCAATTATGTGCTCATCTGGAAGCACAGAAATCATCCTCAGAAGGGAAAACTGGCCTCTGTCAGGTCAGTCTTGCTCCCAACCTCACGAAGTCTTAGAAGAGCAATAGCTTTATTTCTACAGAGTTCTCAAACATAATGGGGTGTGCAAGTAGTCGTACAGCTGACTAAGTTAGAAAGCACACCAGTGCTGGTGCTGGAAGACTTATCCCAGATGAAATCGTGACTCTAGAGCCTGTCCTTAACTGTCCCCAAAACCAAAGTAGAGTCAGTGATGTCTGGGGGAAGGATTCATGGTAGGCAGAGAAAAGTTTCCCTGATTCAGCCTTTTCTGAATGCTAATCAGGCTAAGCCTTTGAACGAAGCAGAGTTCAAAGGGGAATTTAGACTTAAATGTATCAAATATGTTGGATGAGAAAGGCACCTCAAAAAAGAGGGATTGCCATGATTGGACATTTCTGAACCTTGAACCTAAATGGCAGTATCTCAAATGCCAGCCTTTTTTGAGAGAAGACCAGAATGCTGGGATAGATCCCCTGTCCCCCAGGTACAAATTGTTAAATATATTCTCCCATTGGGAGCCTCTGCCTGATGAGGAATGGCTTGTAACCGGCTTATTCTAACCGATTTTGCTTTTCCCTGTGAGCCTCTTGACACTGACAGCCTGGTGTTGTCACCAGTGTGGGCTGTGGTGGGTGGGGGACTAGGGGACACACTGTCCTAGGAGCAGATGTTTTCAGTCTTGTGCCACATAGGCTTTTTGCATGCCACTTGCTCTGGGGTTCCTTTGGCTGAAGAAGTCCATCTACCAGGGATGATTTCTGTTTTATCTGTAAGGACTGGTCCAGACCACTCACTAGGTAGAGGCCGCCCCTTGAGCCTGTGGTCAAGCTATGAAAATCCAACATGGTCCCGTTTTTCCCTCTGAATACAGAGCAGAATTTGAGGCAGCCCATTGGGGTAGCTCTCACAGGCCTGTCATTAATAATTTAAAGTGTGAACCTTGATAGGGCTCTTGAACTCAGTGTTGTTTAAAAACAGCAAATATTGCCCTGCACATTAGTCTTTTTTTTTGTGCCTCAGCTGTTTCTGCTTGGGCACCTGTGGAAGTGTTGACCTGCCTCAGACCTTTGCCAAGGCCAGCCTACAACAACCTTTGTCCAAAAGTGTTCACTGCTTGGCTGAGGTTACCGGGAGTCCTGCCTCTTTGCTGAGGTCCTTGGATCACAGCCTGTCCTGGGGTCCATGCCTTTGCTCCAGGCCCTACCTCTGTAAACAGCCACTTTCCTTGGGACTAACTACCATAAAGTGGTCACACCTTGAGATCAAAATACCGTGTGGTTTAGAAATTAAAATCTTTTGATGTTAAAAGCTACCTGCCCAACTATAAAAAGCAGCCACAGAGGACTGCAAACCACCGAGTAGGGCCGAAGTAAAGCACCTTTCCTCCCCTGCCCAAAGGCCCAGGACTTCCTTCAGGGTTTTTTCCCCCAGCATTGTGCTCCTTTTTATTTCTCAAGTTCCCCATGGAGTACGCCAAAATGCCAATGCCTCTGAAGGGACCCAATAAATAGCATCTCTCTTCCCTGAGCCAAGTTCTGGACTGAGTGAAATATAAGCCAGAAGAGTCAACAGTTAGGAAAGGAAAATATCATGAAGGTTCTGATAAGGACCTAGCTGAAGGGAGTGGCTTTTATCTGTGGGCATGTCTGTTGCTACTCTGTAAGGAACCCCAGAATCGCACAGACATTTTCACTCAGTGGTAGGCAAGGATGGACTCCTTCCCACTCCCCACAAATGCTGCAGGGTATCTGTGAACTCCCAGCATGGAAATGAAATCTCCACGCTTGTTTGCTGTGCACCTGTGACTCCCAGGTAGGAGGAGCAGGGGACAGAGCTGGGCAGCAGCTGCCCCGATTTTTCTCTCTGATTCAGTCTTCAGATAAGTTCAGTCCATCTCTCTTCTCTCTACAGCAGCAGCTCACAAACTTCTTGGTGTAAGGGCCCTTTTATGCTCTTAAAAACTATTGAGGGGGTAGGAAAGAGGGCAAAGGCATCAACTATATGGCAATGGAAAGAGAACGGACTCTGGGTGTTGAGCACATAATGCAATACATAGACGATGTAATATAGAATTCTACACCTGAAACCTATGTCATTTTTACCAATCAACATCACCCCAGTAAATTTAACAATTAATTTAAAAAATGGTTAAAATGGTAAAGAAACGAACAGAACTATCGAGTGCCTCAACGAACTTTTATAACATGGGTAATAGTTACCGATGTTAACATACTAGAAATTAAATTGAGAAAATTATAGAATATTTAATTCATTTGAAATATTAAGTCAATTACACACGTAACACAAATACCAGTTTTTGTAAATAACAACTATATTTACCAAAACAAAAATGAAATTAGTGGAAAGAGTAACATTGTGCTTTTGCATTTTTGCCAATCTTCTTGTCCGGCTTGATTGAAGGCGGTGCTTTCCTGTATCTGCTTAAGCATGCACTGTGCCAAGGTATCACATACCACGTGACCTCTGGAAAATTCCACTTTGCATTTGTGAGAGAATGAGAATGAAAAGGCAAGAAACATTATGTTATCAAAACAGTTTTACCTTTTTAGATTTTCTGGAAGAATCTTGGGGGACCCTAGGGTCCTCAGACCACACTTTGAGAATGGCCTTCAGGGTATGACTGGTGGAGTGGAAAGAGGTAGGAGTATTGCAGCTGGCAGACTTCTTCCCACATGGAAAGACCCTTCAGGAGGGGAAGAAGCAATCCCCCTCCATAGGTCGCACAGTGCAAACTGTCCAAAGGCCAGACTTAAATCACTCGTGCATGTCAGCCATGGCTAGAAAAAAAGTGTAGTTTTCAGCTCTGAGATGGAAATGGAATTGATGCTATTAGCCCTGTCTCCTCTGAGTTAGCATGCAGGTTTGTGGGTTTACTTCTTTATTGTTTAACCTATTGGAACTCTACTGGACAAAGGTGCTGTTTCAGGAACAAGTTTAAGAATGGCTTTGAACTCTGATGTTATTGACAGTGCCCTCTTTTCACTCAGCACATTTCTGAAAGCTGTGCTGTGAATGTTATTTTATCACAAGAATAATGGTATAATTGGGTTGGGTTTATCTTATCAAGGACTCAGAATTACATATATCATCACTATGGACAGCTTCTCTAATTAAATCGGAATTATGGAGACTGTAAAGGTCTGTAACCATTTTTAAAAAGTGAAACAAACCATGCTTCAGGTTTTGTGAAATGGCCCTAATTGTCCATAAATACAAGGCAGTATGGACTATAGCAAATTTAGAGTCTGTCACAGACTGTAGTTATTCCATCATCAATACCACCTATTGAAAATTAATATACTTGCCATGATAGGTACTTTTTGTTAAGGTTTGTTGTTTTTTTTTGACAGAGACAGAGAGAAGGGGGAGGGCCCAGAGCAGTCTCCCTAGTTGTATATCATCAGTTTTCAACATGGTTTTGTTCCACACAGGGGCATGGGGCCATGCAGGGTGAGAACTGAACTGGGGTCCTCCCGCATGGGAAGCACACCACATTTCAGCATGTGGGTTCACACAGGCCAGGGCTGGGATTTGATTCTCTGTCCTTGCAGCTGCAAAGCGAGTGCTTAACCCGGTGAGCTATCCCGGCATTCCCTAATGATAATTTTTCCTGTGGGCTTTTAGAAGAGTTTGGGGTGATGGTGGGGGCTTTGATTTGGATGACTTAAAAAACAAGATGTTCACAAGTATTTGACCTGATGACTCTTTCTCTCAAGTTTTTGTATAGTGAACAGAAACATTTCAGTCATTTTATTAATGTATATTATGTCACATATCATATGTGAGAATTATATTTTAGAAAAAGCTCAGGATGGCAGCAGGTAAATTTACCTATCACTAGGTCTTTTTTTTTTTTTTTTAAACATAGGTTCCAGGTGTATAATTCTACATTACATCATCTCAATATTGCATTATGTTCTCACCATCCAAAGTCAGTTCTTTTTCCATCACCATATATTTGATGCACCCTCCCCATTCCCCCACCTGCCCCTACTCTCCCATCTACCTCCTTCTTTTACCCTCAGGTAACCACTACACTATTGACTTTGTCCATGAGTTTTTGTTTCTTTGTTACGTTCAGTTCTATATTCCACCTATAAATGAGAAGTCATATGGTTCTTGATTTTTTTAGTTGTTACTTGGTCTTAATTTACATAGGACTGTTTCTAGCATTTAACTATTAGGTATATGTGGTATATGTTAGTGCATTTGGATGCTTCCAGGGTTTTTTTGTTTGTTTGTTTGTTTGGGTGACTGAGCAGTGGTAAAGGGTATTCCCCAAAGATGTTCAGTGCTGGTTTGAATACCATCTCTTAGTTGACTAGCTACATGACCTAGGGCCATTTTGTTTCCACTTGCTTCATTGCCTGCAAAATAGCACTAATATTAGCACCCACCTTATAGAGTCGTTGTGAGGATAATTGAGATAGCAATACATGGAAAGCATTGTGTCAGTTCCTGGCATATGGTAAGCACTCAATAAATATTAGCAAGCGTTGATATTCAGTGTATTTAGTTAAATGAATTCCCAAGGCAGTTATAAGCACAGTTTGCTGTGAAATACTGTACAATTTGATGGAGTTTTGAACATTGTATATACACATGTCGCAATCTCTGGTGAGTAATGAGTTGAAGGGACAGAATCATTCCTATGTCTATTGAAATTGCCTTAGACATTTCTGGAACTTTTAATGGCAGCTTAATTACAAAACTTCCTGAGCCACACAATCTTATAATAGTGTTAGACTTTTACGAGCCAAGGGAGTCTGCAGGTGTAGTGTTGCTATCCATGACATTGAACATCAGGACTCCTGTTGGTGAACTCTGGTCTTTCTTCTGGGACTTCAGTCCAGGAAGTGTTGGTGCCCTGGAAGCCTGCTCTCATGTGGGCTGAGGCTAAAGAGAATTGTACAGCTCTCTGTGGATTCCACCTGGCAAATGTTTGTGTATGGTCCTAAGTGTTGATAAGTTCAGCTCCCTCTGAGAAGACACTGAATTATGTTTTGTGTGTGGAACTCAGATTTTTGTCCATTGAGTTGTAGTATTGTGGTGCTATCTTCTAACTCAGATTTCAATTTGAGCAGAGTTGTCAGTGTCACAACTATTATTTGACTATTCTCTTTGTTGTTACTTGATTGAAAGAAATGAAAACTAGAAAAAAAATATTGATACTAGGCATATTCACTAATCATATAAGTGAAACAAAGATGGAAATCACTAAGTGGGTCAGAAGACAACGGGTGGCCTTTGTCAGGTATTCTTTGCAGGGAGGCTGATCTAGATTGTATCCTGAAGGCACAAAAGAATTAAACAATCCGTATTTTCCAGTGTATAATACGACCGGGCGTATAAGACGACCCCCTAATTTTACAGTTAAAACATAGGTTTAGGCCTATATTCTCTGTATAAGACTACCCCCCGAGGCTGTAGTCTTATACAGCGAATATAGGCCTAAACCTATGTTTTAACTGTAAAATTAGGGGGTCGTCTTATATGCCCGGTTGTCTTATACGCCGGAAAATACAGTATTCTAAATGCTGCTTTCCCTCCAGAACAGTACATGATAGAACAAAAGCAGCAAAGTCCAGGCTTCAATTTCTGCACATTTCAAGCATGCATCCACAGATGTAAAATTCGAAGTGTCATCAGCGGCATGACTGACGCAGAGAAAAATCTTTGAAGAGCAGAATAAGGTCTTGAATAATCTTCTTAATGTAGCTCCAGCATTGTGGGTAGAACCCTGTGAAATGTAGAGAACCTGGCAAACATTATTGTATGGCTATAAATTGGATTAAAAAAAATTAGTCATGCAGAATTGGCCTTGAACAGTTTCATTATTCTATTGCTTTGTAACCTATTAAGTATTTAAAAACATCTTCATTAATTGTTTATATTTGCTTACATCATTTGAAGTTATATCCCCATGATATAGGTATTATCATAATTGCCCCCATCGCTCTACCACCTAATACCCACCCCTATGCCACAAATTACGTATTATAAAAGGAATTCCACTTGTTTTCCTTTGTGCACGTTTGTGAATAGAGTTTTACTTTTTGTCATCTTGGTTTATTTTCAGTATTCCTACCGACTCAGGTACTCGAAAGCAGAGATAAAAGTCTTCACAACAAAACAACAATGTCATAATAAAATAATAGCTAACCCTTGTCTTGTGGTGAATCAGACGTTATTTTTTAGCCCTTTATATGCTTCACAGCAATCCTGTGAGACTGATACTATTATTATTATTTATCATTATTACAGAGGAGAAAGCTGAGGCACTGCTGAAGTTATACAGCTTGTCAAGGTTATGCAGGTTAATAGGGAGTGGGGACAGGATTTAAACCTAAGTAGGTTTTCTCCAGAGCCATGCAAACTGCCTTTATTTCCATAAGGAATAAAGGGAACAAACATAAAGGAAAAAGAGGCTTTCAGTTTTGACTGTATTTGATAACCTTCTTTCCAGGACTTTGTTACTAGATTCTACCATAGAATATTTGGAAGGGAAAAAAAAAGATTGATGCTTTGGGGAGAACATTGATCTCTCTTGCTCTTAAATTTAAGAGTTTATGATAAGCAGCAGAGCCTAGGCTTTAGTTAGGCAGTCTTCAGAAAGAAGAGATTCCATTAGTTTTGGGCTAATTTCAGATGGGAAAATTTTAGGCCATAATCATAAATGATCTTGACTAGGAAGAAGGTGGAGAGACACAGATCGAAGAGTCCATTGTGGCTTCCAATGAATATTTAGGAGCTGGGATTTAGGAGTGACTTGTAGGAAATTGGAAAGCAGAGCCAGTGACCAAGGATGACTATAAAAAAAGAATCATGATAACGGAAACTTAAAAGAATTGTGGACTCAGAGCTTCAGAGCTGACAGGATTGAGACTATGGAAAAATTTTAATGAGAACAAAAAGCGATGTTGCTGTAAGTTCGGAACTGGAACAGATAGGCTAATACTAACAGGCAAGCAGAACTCCTCAACTCCTATTACACTTCTGTTCTTTTTAGACAAGAAGGTCGATCCTTAGCCTGGGAAGTGTAGAGCAAATACTTGTAAGAGGAAATTGAAACTCAAGATAGGTGAGCTGATTGTGTGAGCGCACAGAGCGGCACTAAATGAGTTCAGATCCTCTGGCCAGCATGAATTTCATCCTGATGGGCTGAGAGCACTCGCTGACTGCTTGTAATCTTTGCAGGATTGTGGAGAAGTAGAGAATCATTCAAGGGCTGGGAATAGAATAAATGCCCCAATTAAAACCAAAACCAAACCAAACCAAATCAAGGAGGCTTTTATTTTCAAACAACAGAATAGCCGCATGCTGACCTGGAGCAAAATTTTCCAACCAGTAATTACAAAATGATGGATTGTGATTTCAATTTTCAGATATATACAATACCTAGGAAATAGTGTGTAATTGTTCAAAGCAGCAACAATAATTGTTTCTTTATTCCTTCTTGTTGTTGCTAAGTTATTAGATTGGAAGACTAGGGCAAAAGATAGGTATGTCAAATCCGGAATTCAGAAAGGTTTCTAAGATGGAGATAGGGGATGGATGTGTGGCCACTTGTTAAATATACTGATGTATCCACCACGTCTCTTAAGATTCTGTTTTAGAGAGTCTCGAGTTGGGATCTAAGTATCAGTAATTTAGACAAATGTCCCGGATTACTTGCCATGCTGAGCAAGTTTGGGAACTAATGGGCTGTACAACAGACATACAACAAGTATTCATGTTGTCATAATAATATTAATACTACTATGACTCGTAACTAATACATTGAATAACCAAGTGCCAGTCATTCCCCTAAGTGCTTTACAAATATGATCTCATTTAATCCTCAGTTCCACCCTAAGTGCACCCTGTCCTTATTCTACATTTTGTGTAGGGGAGGGGACCATGACTTCTCTGCAGTTTTACAGATAGTAAGTTATGGTGTGGGATTCAAACTCAAGTGGTCTGGCATGCTGAAAATCTGTGCTCCGAACTATGCCATGGTCTGCCCCTCAAGATCCTGGCTTGGCTGTGGAGTAGAGGGTGATGTCTAGGCCTGTGTCATATCCAGTCTTTAGGGGCCAAGTAGCATCTTCATGAAGATACTGGTGTCTCATTAGATGTTCTTGGTACAGAAGACAGGAGGAATGACAAAATCTTGATGGAATTAGTAATGTATTGATATCAAATCTTGTAGGGTTAAATGTAAATTGCTGCCCCTCGGGCCCCAAGTTAGCAGAAACAATACCGGAAACCATTACTTAACAGTTGCCTGGTAAAAAAATATCAGGGTTGTTTGGGTTGACTGCAAACTCAGTATAATCAACAGGGCCTTTGTCCATCCTGCACCTCTTGCCTGAAATGAATGCCGTTTTTTTCACTTCCTCCGCTTTCTTCCTGGCAAATTTTTAATCCTCTTTAAAGACAGAGCCTAAATGTCATTTCAACTGTGGAGTCTTTGATTTCTACAGGCAGATTTATGCCATTCTTTCTGCTGCTTTAGCGCGTTGTTGCTGATGTTATAATTTTGTGATTATCTTTCTTATTATAGTGTCTGCTACCCATGTCCACAGTCACTCAGCTGGAAATATGGGGAAGGCATCATGCCTTCTGCTGCAAATCCCTATCCTCACGGAGCCCCATCAGTTTTAACTGCCTACATTTGATACAGTCTGCCCCCTTTTCATTCCTGCAGCCTCTGCCTGCTTCACATCTATGTCCTCATTTGTCTCCCAGCCGCCACTTGTTCCCCCCACCTCCCATCCTCTACTCACCACCATACACATAGTTCTCACGAAGCATCAGAGAATTCTCTATCAAATGTAATCTGCATGCTTAAAATCTGTGCCTCGCTCCCCGTAGCCAACAGGATAATCCCAAGCCCCCAGCCATCTATGATCTAACCCCATCTAACTCACTAGCCTCAACTTTTGACTCCTTGCCTTAACTTCTTGGACTCCAGTGATACTGAACTCATTGTAATTCCCCAGGCAGTATGCTCTTTCTCACTGGCTTGTTCTGGCTCAGGCAGTGACTGCCTGGGATGGCTCTCTGCCATCCCCTCACCTCCCACCTCCTGGCTACTCCTGGGCTCTGCTTGGAATGCCCCCAGATCCCACTCTGGGCTCCCCTCAAGCCTTCTCTATATCTCTCCTTCCCAGTCTCCACTTTCTATTGCAGTCATCTCTTTATATTGCGCCCACATTAAGCCTTGAACTTCATAAGGGCCAGGGCCTTGTCTTGTTCTGTTTCCAGTGGCAAATGGACACTCAGTACATGCTTCTTAAAAGAATTGTAATTATTTATTGTATTTAGAAAAATGATAGGGTTAGAATCTTGTCTCCTCCTTTTAACATATGTGACATATGTGAGGTTTTCGTCATTCACCTCTAAGTAAGAACCTATTTATTTGCTCATTTTTAAAATGTGGATAATCTCACCCCACCTAGAGGTCTATTGTGAGAATTAAGTGAGATATCTATGTTTTATAAAACTTAAGACATTGTTCTGGGGTTCTGTGAACTACAGTCCGGATGCCCATTTTTGTACGACCAAGAGTGTTTTTCACACTTTTAAATTAAATAAATGCTTAAAAGAAAAATCAGAATCAGAAAGAATGTGATTTTTTTGGCACTTGGAAACTAAATGAAATTCAAATTTCAGAATTCATGAACTTTCAGTAGAAAGAACAGTGTCACGTTCATTCATTTTTAATCGTCTGACTGCTTTTGAACTTCATCAGCAGAGTTGAATTGCTTCAACAGATATCCTATGGCCTGCAAAGCCTCAATTCTTTACAATCTGCCCCTTTTACAGATAACATTTGCTGACCCTTGAGTTATCCAAATATTAGGAGAATGCATGTGATTGACACGCTCAGCCTTGTACAACAGTGAACTTTCTGAGGGGTGGGTACTCCTCTCATCTTTGAGCTTCCAGAGCACCAGCTTAGTCCTGATGGAGTGATCAGTTAATGCTGGGGGAAGCTACGTGAGCTGAGTTTTGCCTTTCTGAGTAGGAGGATATTCCAATGGGAGTTTAGTGAATTGTTTAAAGACATACCGAACTTCCCACAACTGGAGGTGTCAAAGGGTAGCTAGACATCCCTTTTCATGGGTTGCTACAGAACAAGGTGTCTAACCCTTGACCCTGTTGACATTTTGAGCTAGATAATTCTCCCGGTGGGGGCTACCCTGTGCATTGTATGATGGTCTGGAGCATCTTTGGCCTCTAGCCACTAGAAGCCATTAGGAGCCACTGCCATCCCTCTCCCAGTTTCAACAATGGAAATGTGTCCAGATGTCCTCCAAGAGCCATTTCCATGTTGTATTAAGAACCACTGTTGGAGAACCATCAAACATTAGCTATGGCTTAGACTAGAGAATGTTCAATGTCCAAGAAAATATTGTCCTTGAAGACTTCACAAATGGAGTTGGCTTCCCTGGGTGGCTCATGTCACCAGCTCTGTATCTCAGACCTAGTACCAGCCCCAGACTCAGAGGGCTGCTGTGTGCATTAAATGAAATAGTGAGGCACCAGCACCGTGCCCAGCACGAAGTGAGCCTGCAGTATCTCCAATTTTGAGATGGTATTCATTTCAGCGCTTCCTGTTTGCTCTTTTTGATATGCAAATTTTGTTATTTTTGGACTGAATGTTAAGAGGGGATATGAATACTAAATGAATAGGGAGAAATATATGTTTTTATAATTTTATGGAGCCCATTTTTAAGAAAATCATTATAGACTAATAACAGTATGTTATTCTGTGGATCCATTTTGTCTCAGGAAAGAAGAAATTAGAAACGATTCAGCTGGTTAAAACAAATATGAAATATCATAGAGTGATACATGATTCCCACGAGCATTTAATATTGGTAGCCAGTATTTGTTAGAGATGTGCTTTACAAACATGGTTTCTCACAGGCACCCTACCCAGAAGCGTTCTCATTTTTAGATGAGGATGATGAGCAGAGGGTAAATAAAAGGTAGCATGTGGAAGGTGGAAGTTCCCTTTTCTGAAATAAGGTGGAGACAGATACACAGAAATGAACATTCATAATATTACTGATGGACTTGATGTGGCCCTGAAATTCCATTCTGGTGGGTTTGGATGAGGAGCATGTTCTGCTTTCTCCCCTACCTTAGGGCCGATCCACTGGAAAACAAGACACTTAATAGTGGAGTTAAAGGGGAGGCTAGGATGGCTCAGAGGGTTGAATGCTCGCCTGCAGCCCCAGTGCCTGAGGATCGAATCCCAGCCCCGACCCAGGCGGAAATACATGCTGAACTGGGGTGTGCCCCCAGTTCAGCTCTTGCCGGGGGCTTATGTGGGAGGCTCCCAGCCCAGTTCCTGCCCTGTGCAGCCCCTGGCCACCTGTGGAGTGAAACTATATGGAAAACTAATACTGTTAACTATGGAGACTGCTCTGGGCCCTACCCCTTCTCTCTGTCTCCCTCTGTCTCTCTGTCAAAAAACAATAAAAATAAATCTTAAAAAAAAAAAAAGGAGTTAAAGAAAAGGTTATGTATGGTGATGGAGATTAACTAGACTTACCATGATGATCATTTCACAATACACTGTATATACAAATATCGAGTCATTATACTGTACACCTGAAACTAATATAACACTATATGTGAATATCTCAATTAAAAATAATGATGTAGGATATGGCACTTATAGCTCAAAAAAAATTTTTTTCTGAAGTAAAAAAGTGAAAAAGAAAATCTACAGTTTTCCTTTACTCTCCCGGGGTGTGTACCTATGTCAGATGCCCACCCAGGTTAGAATGCATTGCTGTTTTCTCCACACTTCCCATTGTTTGCCTCTGGCCTGCTGCCCCTACCAGTTCTGTTTCTACCTGCCCCTCTGGTTTGGACCCCTGCTACTTACTGCCTTCCTCTGTAGAAGCCTGCACTGGAGATGAAGAGGCAGATCCTAGCCCATCAGCAGACACAGACTTAACAACCCGTTGGTCTGTTTTATAAGGTGAACTGGTGAGTTCCCTTGATTTGTTTTGATTTGCTAAAACCAAACACTTCCACTTATTGAGTGCTTGCTCTGTGCAGGCCCAGGATAAGTATCTGGGTATTTGCAGCTGGCTGATGTCAAAATATTGCCCAGTGTCCCAAACTTGAGTGTTGGGAGCCCAACTTCTTGTTGTGTCCCTAACATTTTCTCTTTTTTATTATGAATTATATAGAGCCTACATAATATATAAGGAATAATATAATTTGCACCCATGTGCCGACGTATATCTTTACATTTTACCCCACTTGCTTTAGAGTCTTGTTGAAAAAAATGAATTATTACAAATAAAATCAGACCTCCTGTATGAGGGCTGTCTGAAATGAATAAATTCAGCTATGTAATATGAAAAATAGAGCCACTTATGGCTGTTTTTTCCCAGTCAGTCCTCATATAATCCTTCCTGATGCCTTCCTATCTTGTCTCTGGGGTAGCCACTGTCCTGAGTTTGGTGCTTATCACTACTTTAAGTGTTGTTATATTCTTAATACATATGTGTCAGTAACCTTGCATTATCTTTTGTATTAAAACTTCATATATGAGAACAGAGTCATCAATTATGCTTTTTTATTTTTATTTTTTATGTTTTGCAAGATTCCTAGGGCAATGTGCTTTGTCTTCAGCCTGAATTTGGAATGTTACATAGATTTCTGAACCTACTAAAAATAATAGTCATCTCTAGGTTGATTTATGATTAAATTTCTCTTTCAATAGTACCTGGAAGTTAAAGAAACTGACATTTTGTTTATTTTGAGATGTAACCCTGTGGATGAATCCAAAGAAGATTAGTTCCAAATCTTCTACTTTAAATGCTGTTCAGTGTTTCTTTTCTTGGCCATGTGAAAATGTATTAGTCAGTTCTCATACTGATGGGTATTTCAGCAGTCTCCAGGTCTTTCTGTTACAACCATGCTGCCGTGTCACCTGGAACTCATGGGAGAGCTTCCCTAGGAATATGTCTACCATGTAGGATATGCCCACATTCATCTTTCCTATAATTTTCCAAATTACACCCCAGGGTGACTGTACCAACTTCCACTAACAGCCCTGTAAGGGGGTTGGTTGCTCTGTATCCTTGACTTGACACTCAAAGTCTTTCTTGCATGTAACAGACTTAAAACTGTTTGCTAATTTGCTCCTAGTAACTGTTTTGAGATTAAATACTGTGTAATATTTAACAAAGTTCAAATTTACTTTTTCCTTTATTTGCTCATGTGAAAAGAACAGAATATTAGATGAGAATTCAGGTAGAATGCTAGATTAGTCTGGTATTTTGTGACTTCAGCAGTTGCAAAATTTCACAAGCATAATCCCGACTGTCTTTTCAGGTGTGAAGCTTGCACTGTATTGCTTTATTGAGACAACTGCTTTGTAGTTATTCTATTTCTGGGGCTTCCCTTTCTTCATCTTTGCAATTTCTGATTCTCCTCACCAGTGCAGACAGCTCCTAATGCTGGCCCCGCAGCTACTGAAATCCTTCCCTCCTGCAGCCTCCATCCACTCTTCCTCCTCCTATATTTGGATCTCCATCAGTGCAGGGTAAAGTTTCCTATAATTAATGCAAATGCTGCAAGAGTTCTACTGAGGCTGAGTTGTCCTGTGAGGATGTCAGTAGAGCTGAAAGAAATAGTGAAACTAACTTGGACTGATAGGTGGATAGCACTTGGTATGATTGGGTTTTAAGCACATTGGGTATTTATCTAACTATATATGTAATGACAGAGAAGATAGTGCCAAGAGATAGTTACTCTCTCATTTTTAAGTATAAAAAGGAAATATAATGGTTTGAATATTTATTTATATTTCTAACATACCCCTGCCTTCAAATCTTCAAATTACACACATGCACGTGCACTCACACACACACAAACACACACATACATTTTGGATTGATTGGTTTTATTTGGTATAAAATATTCTATATCTTACTATAAATCTATTGCAATTTTGTTTTTTTAATTACAGGATATATATTGAAACAAATTTCAGAGTCAGAGATTTAGATTAGCGTATAAAAATCTACATACTTGAATGTATAATTTTTTCCTTGAAATTTTAAGATAATGATGGTGATTCGTGGAGCCTGCAAACTACTGGGCAGTCCCACCTTCAGGTCCACTTGCTCAGTCACAATGACCGTTTTAATGAAAATGTTCCATCCTTAGAAGAACCTAGAATGTGTATTATTGAGATTTTATTGGAAAGACAAGTGGGATTTGTTTC